>JAOTOL010000657.1:0-103123 GCA_034440575.1 Imbricaverruca yamaguchii | reverse complement strand
AACTCGGCGGACGCCAGCTGCTGTCAGGTGCCGGGTCACACCAGATCCGTCACGCGCTTTGTGTCGGTGGCAGTGCGGGCGCGCTGGCGCCGTTTTTGCCGCCGGATCGAGAAGCGGCGGCGGAAAAACCTCCGCGTGACGTCACGCCGCCTCCGAGTGCCGTCACGCGGAGGAATGGCTCTGTCGCGGCGGCGGCGACGCTGCACCGGCCCATCGCTGTCGCCCCTCGGTGGCCGAGGGATGGGTCTGTCGCGGCGGCGACGACGCTGCGCCAACCCATCGCTGTCGCCCCTCGGTGGCCGAGGAATGGGTCTGTCGCGGCGGCGGCGACGCTGCGCCGGCCCATTGCTGTCGCCCCTCGGTGGCCGAGGAATGGCCGTGTCGCGGCGGCGGCGACGCTGCGCCAACCCATCGCGCCGCACCAGCTGTTGGGCACAGATGCGGCGCGCCATCAGCGCGCGCCAGATGCGCCGCCAGCTGTCTGCGCCGGCGCGCGCAACGCGCCACCGCCGCCGCATGCCGGCACGCGGCCGACGGCGGCAACCATGGCGGACGGCGCGGGCGCGCGCGTCATTGCTCCGTGCGAAAGGCGACCAGTCGACCCACCGACCGTGCGACGATGAGCCGCGTCGCCTTGTTTAGGCGGCAGCGGGCGGGGGGGGGGGCATGGACTGGCCGTGCGCAGACCGCGACCACAACCAGCCGCGCCACGCCACAGCCGCGTCCGCTGCCCACTGTCCACTGCCCACTGTCCACTGTCCACTGTCCACTGTCCACTGTCCACTGTCCACTGTCCACTGTCCACTGTCCACTGTCCACTGTCCACTGTCCACCTGTCCACATGTTCACATGTTCACATGTCCACTGTCCACCTGTCCACCTGTCCACGGGTGCCGGTGACGCGACGCCGCCGCGGCTGAGTCAGCGGCGGCGGTGTCTGCCGGTCGGCGGCGGATTGATCCGGCGCGTCTCGTGTGTCGGCCGGCCGGCCGCCGGTCTGCGGCCATTAGATGACGTTGAGTCAGCCGGCCGACACCATCTCCGGCGTCAGCCTGTGACTCATGGCCGGTGGTGCGTGGGCCGGCCAGGTGGACCGCCGTCCGCTGACGCCGTCCACCCACCCACCCGCCCACTGTGGGGTCGGACGGTGACGGTGACCAGCACGCGACCTGTGATCTGGTCTGAGCCGGCCTGGCCTGGCCTGGTCTGGTCTGAGCCGGTCTGAGCCGGCCTGGCCTGGCCTGGTCTGGTCCGGTCTGGTCTGGCTTGCTGTGGTCTGTTTCAAGGTAGGGACGGATACAATAATTTTCACTGGAGCACTGCAAGAGCTTCAATGAAGGACTGCAGGAGCGCCTTTTCTTGCCGAGGGGCGCCTCTTTGAATAATCCGAAGGGGATGAGAGCGCATTTGAACACACTGAAGGGATGCCTTTTTCATTCAAGGGGCGTCTCTGGCTAAAAATAATCTGGGGGTGGGTGTGAAATCGAGTATTCCTGAATTCCACCACTTTCCGCCAGGAGGAGCACTAGCTTCTATAGGTAGCACATGCCCCCTGCGCCCCCTGTACCCACCCATGTTTCAAAGTAAAGAGTAGGCAATATTTTGTAAGAAATGACAATCGCTTCAGAGCTTTTGAATTACAATTATGACCACAATGTACCCCACAACATTGTGTTCCTGGTTTGCACTGTTGTTTTATTTGCTTTTTGCCCATGGATGATCTGTTGTCAAGGCTGACATATTTTGTCTGTCATATTTTTTTTCAGATAGTGCTTGATTTGCAGGGATTTTGCCGACGTCTGTTGGATAGAACACACCGAAGTACATTTTATACAGTTAGCATTTTGCGTTCTGAAGACGGATACTCCTGAGTTAGAACCGACAACATGGGTACATAACACAATTTGCACCCTGTTCTGGTCTGGTCCGATCTCATGGAGTCCACACCATCAGGCCGACTACTGCGAGTTGACGCACCCCATGACGCAGCCTGAATTTGATTAATTTTCTTTAAGAGTGTGGAGACACGGGCAACCCGCAACAAAATCTGATTGAAAATGAAACTGAAAATCTGAACAAAATCGGCGCGCTTTGGGACACGCCCAAAATATCTTGTTTGCCGTGCTGCAAATTCCAAAACGTCTTGCCTGATGTGATGTATTTGTCTTGCTAAGCGGAGGGGGAGGGCCCGAGCCCTGACCTACTCTGGTCTCTGATCGCACCGTTACCGTTTGACATGATATGATGAACACCGGACGATATCTGAAGTCCGGTGGGAAGTACGGAGCGAGGCACAAGCCATGGTCCGTGGTGATCACCAAGGTGAGTCGGTAGTCAGCGGAGCAACTGAAGCCGTCGACTGCTGACCAGTCACGTCTGGCCTCTGACTAGTCACGTCTGACCACTGACCAGTCACGTCTGACCATTGACCAGTCACGTATGGCCTCTGACCGGCCACGTCTGACCGCTGACCAGTCACGTCTGGCTACTGACCAGTCACGTCTGCCCACTGACCAGTCACGTCTGGTCACGTCTGGCCACTGACCAGTCACGTCTGGTCACGTCTGGCCATTGACCAGTCACGTATGGCCACTGACCGGCCACGTCTAGCCACTGACCAGTCACCTATGGCCTCTGACCGGTCACGTCTGGCCACTGACCAGTCACGTCTGGCCACTGACGGGTCACGTCTGACCGCTGACCAGTCACGTCTGCCCACTGACCAGTCACGTCTGGTCACGTCTGGTCACGTCTGGCCACTGACGGGTCACGTCTGACCGCTGACCAGTCTGCGTGACCGCTGACTAGTCACGTCTGGCCACTGACCTGTCACGCCTGGCCTCTGACCGGCCACGTCTGACCGCTGACCAGTCACGTCTGGCCACTGACCAGTCACGTCTGCCCACTGACCAGTCACGTCTGGTCACGTCTGGTCACGTCTGGCCACTGACCAGTCACGTCTGGTCACGTCTGGCCATTGACCAGTCACGTATGGCCACTGACCGGCCACGTCTAGCCACTGACCAGTCACCTATGGCCTCTGACCGGTCACGTCTGGCCACTGACGGGTCACGTCTGACCGCTGACCAGTCACGTCTGGGCACTGATCAGTCACGTCTGACCACTGACCAGTCACGTCTGGCCACTGACCAGTCACGTCTGGCCACTGACCAGTCACGTCTGGCCACTGACCAGTCACGTCTGGCTACTGACCAGTCACGTCTGGCCACTGACCAGTCACGTCTGACCACTGACCAGTCACGTCTGACCACTGACCAGTCACGTCTGACCACTGACCTGTCACGCTGAGGCCGGTACGCCTGGCGCCGGCTCGGTGCGGCTGGTCCCTGCACGACTGTACCTGCATAATGCAGGCGGCACAGCACGGGCCGCCATTCATGGAGAGCAGCGGCGCCACGCTGCAACGCTCGTGACCACCACATGGTCGACATCGATCAGCTACAGTGTCTGCCTTCAAACGGTGAGCCGGTGCAGGGCGAACGGCCGGTGGTCGCTCCAGGAAGCGCCGGCGGCGCTGCACAAACAGCCGGCCACTGGTGTGGCGGCCGCCACCTGACACTGGCTCTGCGGCGTCGGCGGGGTGGCCAGTGGTGTAGCGACCATCACCTGACACTGCCTCTACAGTGTCGGCGGTATCACCAGTGGTGTAGCGGCCACCACCTAACTGCCTCTCGTCGACGGGGTGACCAGTGGTGTAGCGGCCACCACCTAACTACCTCTACAGTGTCGGCGGTATCACCAGTGGTGTAACGGCCACCATCTAACTGCCTCTCGTCGACAGGGTGACCAGTGGTGTAGCGGCCACCACCTAACTGCCTCTACAGTGTCGGCGGTATCACCAGTGGTGTAACGGCCACCACCTAACTGCCTCTCGTCGACAGGGTGACCAGTGGTGTAGCGGCCACCACCTAACTGCCTCTACAGTGTCGGCGGTATCACCAGTGGTGTAACGGCCACCACCTAACTGCCTCTCGTCGGCGGGGTGACCAGTGGTGTAACGGCCACCACCTAA
Organism: Imbricaverruca yamaguchii; assembly: GCA_034440575.1. Lineage (NCBI taxonomy): Eukaryota > Metazoa > Arthropoda > Thecostraca > Neoverrucidae > Imbricaverruca > Imbricaverruca yamaguchii. The sequence continues at coordinate 99,090 of JAOTOL010000657.1, read as the reverse complement.
CTGCCTCTCGTCGGCGGGGTGACCAGTGGTGTAACGGCCACCACCTAACTGCCTCTCGTCGGCGGGGTGGCCAGTGGTGTAGCGGCCACCACCTAACAGCCTCTCGTCGGCGGGGTGGCCAGTGGTGTAGCGGCCACCACCTAACAGCCTCTCGTTGGCGGGGTGACCAGTGGTGTAACGGCCACCACCAAACTGCCTCTCGTCGGCGGGGTGACCAGTGGTGTAGCGGCCACCACCTAACTGCCTCTCGTCGGCGGGGTGACCAGTGGTGTAACGGCCACCACCTAACTGCCTCTCGTCGGCGGGGTGGCCAGTGGTGTAGCGGCCACCACCTAACTGCCTCTCGTCGGCGGGGTGGCCAGTGGTGTAGCGGCCACCACCTAACTGCCTCTCGTCGGCGGGGTGACCAGTGGTGTAGCGGCCACCACCTAACTGCCTCTCGTCGGCGGGGTGGCCAGTGGTGTAACGGCCGCCACCAAACTGCCTCTCGTCGGCGGGGTGGCCAGTGGTGTAACGGCCACCACCTAACTGCCTCTCGTCGGCGGGGTGGCCAGTGGTGTAGCGGCCATCACCTGACACTGCCTCTACAGTGTCGGCGGTATCACCAGTGGTGTAGCGGCCACCACCTAACAGCCTCTCGTTGGCGGGGTGACCAGTGGTGTAACGGCCACCACCAAACTGCCTCTCGTCGGCGGGGTGACCAGTGGTGTAACGGCCACCACCTAACTGCCTCTCGTCGGCGGGGTGACCAGTGGTTGCCACCACCAAACTGCCTCTCGTCGGCGGGGTGACCAGTGGTGTAGCGGCCACCACCTAACTGCCTCTCGTCGGCGGGGTGACCAGTGGTGTAACGGCCATCACCTGACACTGTCTCTACAGTGTCGGCGGTATCACCAGTGGTGTAACGGCCACCACCTAACTGCTTCTCGTCGGCGGGGTGACCAGTAGTGTAGCGGCCACCACCTAACTGCCTCTCGTCGGCGGGGTGGCCAGTGGTGTAGAGGCCACCACCTAACAGCCTCTCGTCGGCGGGGTGGCCAGTGGTGTAACGGCCACCACCTAACTGCCTCTCGTCGGCGGGGTGGCCAGTGGTGTAGAGGCCACCACCTAACAGCCTCTCGTCGGCGGGGTGGCCAGTGGTGTAACGGCCACCACCTAACTGCCTCTCGTCGGCGGGATGACCAGTGGTGTAACGGCCACCACCTAACTACCTCTCGTCGGCGGGGTGACCAGTGGTGTAACGGCCACCACCTAACTGCCTCTCGTCGGCGGGGTGGCCAGTGGTGTAGCGGCCACCACCTAACTGCCTCTCGTCGGCGGGGTGGCCAGTGGTGTAGCGGCCACCACCTAACTGCCTCTCGTCGGCGGGGTGACCAGTGGTGTAACGGCCACCACCTAACCCTCTCGTCGGCGGGGTGACCAGTGGTGTAACGGCCACCACCTAACTGCCTCTCGTCGGCGGGGTGACCAGTGGTGTAACGGCCACCACCTAACTGCCTCTCGTCGGCGGGGTGGCCAGTGGTGTAGCGGCCACCACCTAACTGCCTCTCGTCGGCGGGGTGGCCAGTGGTGTAGCGGCCACCACCTAACTGCCTCTCGTCGGCGGGGTGACCAGTGGTGTAGCGGCCACCACCTAACTGCCTCTCGTCGGCGGGGTGGCCAGTGGTGTAACGGCCGCCACCAAACTGCCTCTCGTCGGCGGGGTGGCCAGTGGTGTAACGGCCACCACCTAACTGCCTCTCGTCGGCGGGGTGGCCAGTGGTGTAGCGGCCGCCACCTAACTGCCTCTCGTCGGCGGGGTGGCCAGTGGTGTAACGGCCGCCACCAAACTGCCTCTCGTCGGCGGGGTGGCCAGTGGTGTAACGGCCACCACCTAACTGCCTCTCGTCGGCGGGGTGGCCAGTGGTGTAGCGGCCGCCACCTGACACTGCCTACAGTGTCGGCGGGGTGGCCAGTGGCCGGCACTGCGGACCGCCTGGTGCAGGGTCAGTGGGTTAGCGCAACCTCGCCGAAAGCAGAGGGTGCACGGGACTCGTTATTCGGTGCCGGTGAAGGGAGAGGGTGCACGGCTCGTTATTCGCTGCCGGTGAAGGGAGAGGGTGCACGAGATGATTTGCTGTTGCAGGCTCGCGTGCAATAGATACCCCGTCGTTGCCCGTGCAAGTAGAGGGTGCACGAGACATTCCATCGTTGTCGCTGAGAGAGAAGTATGCACGATATATTTCATTGTCCCTGCAGGGTAATCGCACACGAGATCTGTTTCGTTGATGATGAAGGGGAGGGTGCAAGAGATACTCTTTCGTTGACCCTGAAGGGAGAGGGTGCACGGGATATGCTGTCGCTGACCCTGAGTGGGGAGAGTGCACGAGACATTCTGTCACCGCTTGAGACTGAGGATGGGTGACGGCCAGATTAGGCGCCGGCCAGTGCAGTGTGCAGGTGCACTGCAACGTTTTGTCTGTGGCCGTTTACGGCGCACTATCATCACAACAGCGGCTGAATTCGGCGCACGTGGCGCCACCGCCCGCCGGTGTCGGTACGGCATCTTGTCGCTGGCGCCGTCGCCGGATCTCCGCGTCTGCTCGACACCTCTGCGCCGTCTCCTGGTCTCGGTGTCGTCCCTTGGTCTGAGTATCGTCTTTTAGTCTTGGCGTGGCTCTGAACTTCACCGCCTGGCGTTGGCTGCGGACCCTGTCACCCCCACCCCTCCCCCCCCCCCGTCCACGGGAGGGAGGCGACACAGCGCACGTGCCAGGCGTGCCAGATGGGACGAGGTCTCGAGCGTGTCGCCGGCGGCGGGGACGGAGACGCGCGACCGCCGGAAACGACTGCCGACGGGCGAGCCGCGTCTGCTCGTCGGCCGTCGGCCGGCTGTTTACCTGAGTTGGGAGGCGGTCGCGTGCCGCGCGGCTAATAATAGCGACACGCACTCGCGCCGAGCGCGTACAGGCGGCCCGTCAGACCGCCGCCCTCGCAGCCTCCGCGGGACGCGCCGCGCGGCGGCGGCGGCACGTCGCGGTCGATGGCGAACCTCTAATTGCTGCGCCGAGTCGCCGCCCGAATCACGCCTCGAACGGCAATTGGATTTATCGTTTCTTTTGTCAATCGATTCTGTCTGGCCCGATGGGCGGCGGCGTCGGCGTTAGACGGCGGAAGGGAGGGAGACGCCGCTGCCGCGGCGACTCGAGTTCCCCGCTGCGTGGTCGTCGACGACGACGCACCCACCGGCCGCGATTGAGTCATCGTACGGCCATTGGTATGCACTTAATAATGTGGCGGCACGGCCTCGGAATTAACCAATAACCACGCCACGGCCGCCGCTAGCCGCCGCCGCCGAGGGGCAGCCGAGGGGCCGCCGAGGGGCCGCCGAGGGGCAGCCGAGGGGCAGCCGAGGACCGCCGAGGGTGGGCCGGAGATGGCGAGCGGCGGCCGGCGCGGGATGATTCAGTCGGCCGGCCGGTGGCTGGCGCCGCACTGCCGGCCGACCACCGCTTGTTGTGGTCAGATGGCGGCCCATAAGTGTTTGTTGTGGGTTGCGGACGGCGCACTGCCCCCGCAGCAGGGGCAGCTGTGACGCACGACTGGGGGCCGTGCGACTGGTGAACAGTGACGACCACGCAGTCTTCCACAAAATGTGACGCATTATTGCCGGAAAATCGTCCCGGTGGGCACGTTTGCTTCGAGTTCGGTGTATGGATATTCAGCGAACACCGAAACTTCAGCAAATGAGTAAGGAGTGAGTAGGTGTGTTTGTAAGTTCGCAAATAAGTACGCAGGTAGGTGAGTGAGTAAGAGAATAAGTGCATGTCTCAGTGGGTGAGTGGACGCAGGAGAGAATTTACGCTAGAACGAATAAACCCAACGAACAAAATACAACCTGCTGGGAGAAGACTTGTGCTCGACTCGAATTGAATCGAGAATCGCCACATGAATCAATCGTTTTTAGATGAGTCGCGAGCTGAATTGACTCTTTTCCCCAAAATATATCTTACGTCTTGAGTTGAGCACGTCGTTCTTTTAAAAAAATGAGTCGAATCCTGAGGAAGTCATTCAAATATCATGTGTGGGCAGTGCACACCGAACCATATGGCTCATGAATCTGATACCATTGAATCGGATCTGGATCGATTAAAATTTATGTCAGTCTGTTTGAGTCGTGAGTCGAATCAGACCTCAAGATATATGAATCACATGTGAGTCGACTAAAAAAATTTGAGTCGAGCACACGTCTGGTTGAGAGGACGAATCGTGGTTGTCGTATGTTTGTTTGTCGGGTCGTTCTTTACGAATTTTATCACGATCGTGGCTAATGGTGCCGCTAGCACTGGTTCGCCGGTGCGACGCAAGATTTGGAAATGTCCAGAGTGGTGCGAGTATTGAACTCGGGACCTTTGGTACCAAGAGCTCAAAGCCTTCATCACTCGGTCATCGTCGCCCCAAGATGAATCGTGGCTATGTATTTGTATTTGTACCTGCAAAAACAACTAGTTCCATAAAATGGATTAATATGCGGTTTGAATCATTATAGTTGAAACGAAACCTTGCAAAAAATGAGCGTAAGGGAGGGCAGTGAAAAATCGGTATGAAGATAGAACACAGGGCACACCCAGTCAGCTTAAAGAGACTGCTGGTAAGTATTGAAACAAACTCACTTCGTGTCTGAGAAGCGGTGGAGACCGGCGACAGCACGTTTCAGGACGAGGTTGCTCGTAAGGCTCTGCGTGAGGTGGCTCCAGCGCCCCAGCCACCGTCGCACGGGTGGAGCGTCGAGAGACGTCTGACCTCCGCCTGAGCGGAGACCGGATCGCCTCAGGAGCCCGCGGATTGTTGATGGATGGCTCTAGACACGGCGATGTTATCGCGCTGGGTGACGAGGCCACGCGCACTACGCCAGCCCAGCGCCGTTACTGTCGTCCAGATGTGATCACAACGGCGAAACCACAGAGACGATCCTGGCCCCGAAGTTTATCGCCTTCTGCGCTCTTCCAATGTAGCACAGGGCAGCTCCGCCCCAGACAGAGAGGCAGTGTCAGGTATCAGGGGAAACGTCTGACTGGATCAAGAGTTTGCGGGCATTGGGTGTGAGATGGTGACGGATTTTGTGAGACAGTACAGGATGGAGTTGCACTTTTTGGTGACATTGAATATGTGCTCCCAGGCTGGGATGTAATCGATGATGTCGCCCCAGCACCTTTATGAATGGCGAAGGGGTTAGTACGCAACTGCCAATGTTGAGTTTGTAGGATGTGGCTGTCGAGTGATTGGGCCCTTCCGACAAGGAGTATGGTGATTTTAGTGGAATCGATCTGCAAGGAGTTTGATGTGAAGTAGGACTGGCCAGCGAGGGTATGGTCTTCTTACGGGATTTCAGGACGGATCCCCAGGTCACCAGGATGCACAGTCTAACAGCCGAGTGTCGTCCACATGGGATACTAGTCGTTCGTGTGGAAGGTGGACTGGAGGGTTATTCGTGAAGATGCTAAGGAGCAAGGAGCCGACCAAGGATCCCCGAGAGACACCATGAGATAGCGCCGGTCAATGAGGTAGCTTTGTCATTCATATTTTCAGCCATGTATTCTTGTTTAATGTAAGCTTTTTCCCACTGAGGAAGGATCGCAATTGCTCCCAAAATATTTTGTCCTCGTGTATTTAATTCACTCAGCTGCAAATAAAGGCGCTATACTACCTATGTTAGTCGATGCGCCACTAAGCCACAATAACTTACAAGCTCCGAATGAACGCGCACAAAGACCAAAACAAAATTTGTATTGGATGACGATTAGAGGGGAAAAGGTAGGTGAGATTAACCCGCGCCGTCTTTCCGGTCAAATCCTCACACCCCGTCTCAGGGGGTGGGGGAGGGCGGGCGGTTGAAGACCCCCTCTAAAATCCAAACTAAGCATCGCATGAAAACGAAAGAGGCGTCATCTGAAAGCGCTCGACGAATAAGGTCCGAGTCCACCCTCCAAAACAATTTCTCCCCAAAAGTGACGTAACCAGGGGAATGAGAAAAGGACAGCGAATTCGACCAGGGCTATAATGTTTTGGGCCCCCCAAAATAATTTGTTTTTAAAATTTCAAAATTTTGAGTTTTCAAGTTTTCTTTAATTTTCCTTTTCCAATGGATAGAGCAGACCGAGAAACGTCGTTGGAAGTCAACTTGCTCTAAGAAAAAAATGCTTACTTTAGCCAGAATCCTCTATTTGAAGTGCAATTTGGCAAACACGCAAAATTGATATGTAGTCAAAAACGGAAAAAAATTCCACTCCTACGTTTTATTGCATCCATAAAGATAAGCAAACGCTGAAAGTTTCATTAAAATATCTCTATCCGTTAAAGCGTAACGACTGGTTGAACTTTTTTCGGGGTGACGCACTTGACCTTGCCTAACTCGTTGACACTAGATAACCTGACCTAAAACTTTTGAATCAGCATGTCAAATTGATGTGGGAAAAGGTATGCCAAATTTGGGCGCGCTGCCTCGCGCCGTTCTTCCGCTATCCGCGAAAAATCTTAGGGGCGGTTGAAGACCCCCCCCCCCCGAAACGGGACGGGTTAAAGTGACGATAAGCGAACTGTAGAAACAAAAATCGTTTGGAACAAAAGGTTCGTTCGTTCGTTGGTTGCGATTAAGGAAGAGGTTGAAGCAGCTGTATATACAAACAATGTACGAAACAAGCACAGCCAGTAATGCAAATCCTAATTGGCTGGAAACACTACTAAGCCGATCCAATCTGACCAAGCTCAGTCTCGCTTAGCAGAGCTAAATTCATCACAACTCAGTGTAGTCAAACTCAATTCAACCTAACCCAACCCATCCCAATCCAATATAATCCAGCTCGACTCTTCACCGCCCATTGCGTCTGTGAGCTGTGGCCTGGACACTTTTATCCCACTGCTGTAGCCCAGCTCCGCATGGTTTGGAAGCGGCGCACTAGCCCGGCGGCGGCCGGTGAAAACCCGTAAAACTCGCCTGCCACTTTTCTACCATTAGCGCGAGAATAGCGGCTGGATGGATTGGCGCTCCCGGTCAATGGCGGTCCTGATGTGGCTGGTGGTCGTGATGCCATCGGCTGGTGGTTCTGACGTGGTCGGCCGGTGGTCCTGACGTGGCTGGCTGGTGGTCCTGATGCCATCGGCTGGTGGTCCTGATGTGGCTGGCTGGTGGTCCTGACGCCATCGGCTGGTGATCCTGACGCATAGGCTGGTAGTCCTGATGTAATCAGCCAGTCAGTGGTGGTCCTGACGACATCGCCCGGTGGTCCTGACGTGGTCGGCTGGTGGTTCTGACGTGGTCGGCCGGTGGTCCTGACGTGGTCGGCCGGTGCCGGTGGACAGCTCAGATGCCGTATGCCGTGCGGAGCTGCGCCTGTCATGGACGAAGCCGCTCTGAGTCACACCACCGCCGGCTAACCACCCGCAGCCACATTGGTCGGTGTGGTCTGTGTGGTCTGTGTGGTCTGTGTGGTCTGTGTGGTCTGTGTGGTCTGTGCTCAGTATGCTCGGTGTAGCAGGTCAGTATGCTCTGTGTGATTGGGACGGTCCGCATGGGGTCGGTATGGTAGACGTGGTAGATGTGGTCGATATGGTCGGCGTGGTCAGTGTGGTCGGTATTATGGGGATGATCGGTATTGCCGGTGTGGTGGTCGGTGTGTTCTGTGTGGTCGGTGTGGTCAGTGTGGTCGATGTGGTGGCCATGACCAGCATAGACTGGATCCTGTGGCGGTGTTTCCTCGCTGGCCGTCCTGTGGATGACGGCGTCGCCATCCGTCGATACAGCGCCGGACCACCAATGGCGAGACATCTCCGACAAATACTCTCACTGTCACTCACTAAAGCTCAGAGACAGAGCCGGACCACCAATGGCGAGACATCTCCGACAAAGTCTTCAAATCCCTCTACCACTCGCTAAAACTCACATTCATCTGCTGGTGGCGTTCGACACGTTTTGCCGCGCCGGGCGTTATTGAATCCGCTGCGTGGCACCACCGGCGTCAAGTCCACACCTGGTGGAGAGGTCCACACCTGATGGAGAGGTGGCCATTACCGTCCGACATCCGTCATGGCTGATGAATGGGCCGGTCGGGTGCTGCTGTGTCGGATGATGGTAGTCGGTGAGGTCACCACTCAGCGGCCGGTCGACGCCAGACGCCGCACCCACGACCCCCGACCTGAGTGGCACCGAAACACGACTCCGGCACCTGGCCGGCGTCTGCCGTACCGCTCATCCGTGCCGCTGACTATCGCACCCGTGCTGCTCACTATCTCACCCGTGCCGCTCACTATCTCACCCGTGCTGCTCACTATCGCACCCGTGCCGCTCACTATCGCACCCGTGCCGCTCACTATCGCACCCGCCCCGCTCACTATCGCACCCGCGCTGCTCACTGTCGCACCCGTGCCGCTCACTATCTCACCCGCGCCGCTCACTATCTCACCCGCGCCGCTCACTGTCGCACCAGTACCGCTCACTATCTCACCCGTGCCGCTCACTATCGCACCAGTGCCGCTCACTATCTCACCCGTGCCGCTCACTATCTCACCCGTGCCGCTCACTGTCGCACCAGTACCGCTCACTATCTCACCCGTGCCGCTCACTATCGCACCAGTGCCGCTCACTATCGCACCCGCGCCGCTCACTATCGCACCCGTGCCGCTCACTATCGCACCCGCGCCGCTCACTATCGCACCCGTGCCGCTCACTATCTCACCCGTGCCGCTCAATATCGCACCAGTGCCGCTCACTATCTCACCCGCGCCGCTCACTATCGCACCCGTGCCGCTCACTATCGCACCCGCGCCGCTCACTATCGCACCCGTGCCGCTCACTATCTCACCCGTGCCGCTCACTATCGCACCAGTGCCGCTCACTATCTCACCCGCGCCGCTCACTATCGCACCCGTGCCGCTCACTATCGCACCCGTGCCGTTCACTATCGCACCCGTGCCCGCTCACTATCTCACCCGCGCCGCTCACTATCGCACCCGCGCCGCTTACTATTGCACCCGTACTCCTCACTATCTCACTCGCGCCGCTCACTATCGCACTGGTGCTGCTCACTATCGCACCAGTGCTGCTCACTATCGCACCCGTGCCGCTCACTGTCGCACCCGTGCCGCTCACTATCGCACCCGTGCCGCTCACTATCGCACCCGTGCCGCTCACTATCGCACCCGTGCCGCTCACTATCGCACCCGCCCCGCTCACTATCGCACCCGCGCTGCTCACTATCTCACTCGCGCCGCTCACTATCGCACTGGTGCTGCTCACTATCGCACCCGTGCCGCTCACTGTCGCACCCGTGCCGCTCACTATCGCACCAGTGCTGCTCACTATCGCACCCGTGCCGCTCACTATCGCACCCGTGCCGCTCACTATCGCACCCGTGCCGCTCACTATCGCACCCGCGCCGCTCACTGTCGCACCCGTGCCGCTCACTATCTCACTCGCGCCGCTCACTATCGCACTGGTGCTGCTCACTATCGCACCAGTGCTGCTCACTATCGCACCCGTGCCGCTCACTGTCGCACCCGCGCTGCTCACTATCGCACCCGCCCCGCTCACTATCGCACCCGCGCCGCTCACTGTCGCGCCCGCGTCGCTCACTATCGAACCCGTGCCGCTCACTATCGCACTGGTGCTGCTCACTATCGCACCCGTGCTGCTCACTATCGCACCAGTGCTGCTCACTATCGCACCAGTGCTGCTCACTATCGCACCCGTGCCGCTCACTATCGCACCCGTTCCGCTCACTATCGCACCCGCGCCGCTCACTGTCGCACCCGTGCCGCTCACTATCTCACTCGCGCCGCTCACTATCGCACTGGTGCTGCTCACTATCGCACCAGTGCTGCTCACTATCGCACCCGTGCCGCTCACTGTCGCACCCGCGCTGCTCACTATCGCACCCGCCCCGCTCACTATCGCACCCGCGCCGCTCACTGTCGCGCCCGCGTCGCTCACTATCGAACCCGTGCCGCTCACTATCGCACTGGTGCTGCTCACTATCGCACCCGTGCTGCTCACTATCGCACCAGTGCTGCTCACTATCGCACCAGTGCTGCTCACTATCGCACCAGTGCTGCTCACTATCGCACCCGTACCGGCACGCTGGCCCGTCGGACTGCCTATCCACTGTTACTGCCTACTGTTACTGCCTGTCTACTGTTACTGCCTACTGTTACTGCCTGTCTACTGGTACTGCCTGTCCACTGTTACTGCCTACCCACTGTTACTGCCTACCCACTGTTACTGCCTACTGTTACTGCCTACCCACTGGTACTGCCTACTGTTACTGCCTACCCACTGTTACTGCCTACCCACTGTTACTGCCTACCCACTGTTACTGCCTACCCACTGTTACTGCCTACCCACTGTTACTGCCTACTGGTACTGCCTACCCACTGTTACTGCCTACCCACTGTTACTGCCCACTGTTACTGCCTACCCACTGTTACTGCCTACCCACTGCTATTGTCTGCCCACTGTTACTGCCTGTCCGCTGGCACTGCCTGTCCACTATTGAGACGACAGCCGTGGCCCACTGTTCAGACGCATCTGTGGCCCACTGTTGAGACGGCACCCGGGGCTGGTATTACTGCCTGCCCACTGTGCAGACGGCAGCCGTGGCCGGTATTACTGCCTGCCCACTGTTCAGACGGTAGCCGTGGCCCACTGTGCAGACGGCAGCCGTGGCCGGTATTCGCATGGCGTTCGGTTTGGGAGAGCCGATACCTAAGTGGCGGGCCGCTCCTGCCCTACCTTTTTGGGACCCCTTGCGCCCATGGTGGCGACAGCGACGGGCCAGTCTGAGCCACACGGCAGCGACCAAGGCCACTTTTTACCGCCACTGTTTATGCTGGCGACCGGCGTAATTTGTGCTCTGTACGACATCCGCCGCGCCGCACTGTGCGCGGGTGGGCTGTCGCAATCAAACCAGCCGGCGCAGCAGTCGGCGCCATCTTTGCGGCAACATTGCGTGCCGGTGTAAACCGCACGCTGCCAGCTGCAGCTGGCACCCGTCCGGACGGCTGCAGCTGGCCACCGCCCGGCGGCAGCGCGCTAAGACGTCGACGGCCTTCGCGGCCGGCCGGCAGACAATGAAGTGCGACTGCCTCCGAGGGCAGAGCCTGTGTGTGCCGCACGTGCCAATAACCGCCGCCGGCCAGTCGGCTGGCGCTGTCGAGATGCAGCGGCGCTGACGGTCGCGTGTTCTCGAGTCATTGACAGTTCACGGCTGACGTGGCCGCGACTGTGGCCGCCAGTAACATCAAAGCGCCGGCGGCGGAGCTGACGACCGCGATACGCTCCGGCGGCCCGTCTGATGCAGCCCGCTCCGGGGGATATATATATATATACACATATATATATATATATATATATAGCCCACTCCCGCGGCCCGTCTGATGTAGCCCACTCCGGCGGCCCGTCTGATGTAGTCCACTCCCGCGGTCCGTCTGATGCAGCCCGCTCCGGGGGATATATATATACATAATATATATATAGCCCACTCCCGCGGTCCGTCTGATGTAGCCCGCTCCGGCGGCCCGTCTGATGTAGCCCACTCCCGCGGTCCGTCTGATGTAGCCCGCTCCGGCGGCCCGTCTGATGTAGCCCGCTCCGGCGGCCCGTCTGATGTAGCCCGCTCCGGCGGCCCGTCTGATGTAGCCCGCTCCGGCGGCCCGTCTGCTGTAGTCCGCTCCGGCGGCCCGTCTGCTGTAGCCCGCTCCGGCGGCCCGTCTGATGTAGCCCGCTCCGGCGGCCCGTCTGCTGTAGTCCGCTCCGGCGGCCCGTCTGATGTAGCCCACTCCCGCGGCCCGTCTGCTGTAGTCCGCTCCGGCAGCCCGTCTGATGTAGCCCGCTCCGGCGGCCCGTCTGCTGTAGTCCGCTCCCGCGGCCCGTCTGCTGTAGTCCGCTCCGGCAGCCCGTCTGATATAGCCCACTCCGGCGGCTCGTCTGATGTAGCCCACTCCCGCGGCCCGTCTGCTGTAGTCCGCTCCGGCGGCTCGTCTGATGTACCCCGCTCCGGCGGCCCGTCTGATGTAGCCCACTCCCGCGGCCCGTCTGATGTAGCCCGCTCCGGCGGCTCGTCTGATGTACCCCGCTCCCGCGGCCCGTCTGCTGTAGTCCGCTCCGGCAGCCCGTCTGATGTAGCCCGCTCCGGCGGCCCGTCTGCTGTAGTCCGCTCCGGCGGCCCGTCTGATGTAGCCCACTCCGGCGGCCCGTCTGATGTACCCCGCTCCGGCGGCCCGTCTGATGTACCCCGCTCCGGCGGCCCGTCTGCTGTAGTCCGCTCCGGCGGCCCGTCTGATGTAGCCCACTCCGGCGGCCCGTCTGATGTACCCCGCTCCGGCGGCCCGTCTGATGTACCCCGCTCCGGCGGCCCGTCTGATGTACCCCGCTCCGGCGGCCCGTCTCATGAAGCCCGCTCCCACGGCCCGTCTGCTGTAGCCTGCTCCGGCGGCCCGTCTGATGTAGTCCACTCCGGCGGCCCGTCTGCTGTAGCTCACTCCGGCGGCCCGTCTGATGTAGCCCGCTCCGGCGGCCCGTCTGATGTAGCCCGCTCCGGCGGCCCGTCTGATGTAGCCCACTCCCGCGGCCCGTCTGATGTACCCCGCTCCGGCGGCCCGTCTGATGTAGCCCACTCCCGCGGCCCGTCTGATGTACCCCGCTCCGGCGGCCCGTCTGATGTAGCCCACTCCCGCGGCCCGTCTGATGTAGTCCGCTCCGGTGGTCCGTCGGATGTGATCTGAGGTATGAGTCTTCTTCGACCAAGAACGGTGCACTTTAGAACCCCATAATGTATGTGCATTGAGAAGTTCGTCGTTAGGTTTCGAATCTGCCCATTCTCTTGAGCTTCAATATCAAGTGATGATGACTCAGAACAAAAGACGTCAAACTATCCTTTTCATTATCTGTTTTTATGGAGTTCAATAGCAATGTATTGCCTTTATTCATGCAGTGGATACGACCGACGTGCAATATTCTGCACAATAGGACTATGACCTCCAAGTTCAAACTTCGCATACCAAGCAGCAGATAGCCAAGCAAATTGGTCGTGTCCCTGCTGTTCTGTCTCGCCCAGCCCCGTCTCCACTATGCTGAGCAATTGCCGTTGACTCGTGCCCACCACACAAGTTTGCGGTGAGCCTCAGCGCTGATGAAGTGTCCTGTATAACGATAGAAATGAGAGCACTACATCTGTGAAGCCACAGCGGCTTTCCGGTAACAAACATGTCCACGTTTAGTGCGGCATCATCTCACATCACCTCGAGCCGTGCTTATGGGCTAGGCTTCTCCGAAGGACCCCACCTTCGGAGGAGGCTATTCTCTTCCTCATCTCCCTATAGGAAGCGATAGGAAGAGTTCCAAGGAGAAGATGCTGTGAAGCAGGGGAATTCTGAGTTGTGGGCGCTCCGAGATGAGGGCGCTCCGAGGTGAGGGCGCTCCGAGGTGAGGGCACTCCGAGGTGAGGGCGCTCCGAGGTGAGGGCACTCCGAGGTGAGGGCGCTCCGAGGTGAGGGCACTCCGAGGTGAGGGTGCTCCGAGCTGAGGGCATTTCAAGGCGAGTGCACGACTGACTGGCGGCGCTCCACAATGATGGATGCAGCAGCTCGCCAGCAGCGGCGAGACGGATACGAAGCGGACATGTTGGACAGGTGACGGACCTATCAGTGGTGTGACAGACTTGAGACAGACGCGTCACGGCGACAGCCTCCACCGCAGTGTCCTGCGTGGGCGTATGGCGTCGACAGACGACCAGCCTGCAGCCCATCCGGCCGCAGTCGCTGGCACAGGCACCGCCTCGCTGGATGACGCGGCTGATAACAACGTCTTCGCATTGGGTGGCAAGCAACTATCGGTGCTGTCAATGGAACTACTAAGGAATACTAGAGATGAGGTGGATGGCATTGAATTGAAAATGCGCAATTTTGTCTATTTAAGATGTTTTCTTTGTGCGTAATCTTTAGCCTCTCTTGATTTGGCGAAATGTGCCCATTAATCATGATCAAGACTTCAGCTGTTCGCAGCCGGAGCTTAGCTGATTGGAGCCTGGGATGCACCGGTGCTTCGAGCACTTAATCTATCACTGTCAGTCACTTAAAGTAAAGCAGAGCGACAGCCAATCGCCGCGCTGTGCGGTCGCTGTCTCAGAGCCGACGATAATACTCAGCCGTCCCATCACTACCGTCATCCCAGATTTACCGTCCGGAAGAGTCCCAAGCGTATTGCTCATCTCCTTCTCTTTCCTCCAGTGCCTGTGTCCTTCAGATAGTCTCCCACGAAGCGGGATGATTCAGTGACCGCCTCTGCAGCACCTGTGTCGATCCCTGAGGACCTTCCTGGGCTGCACCTGAATATCTGGTGTACACCTGCATCTCTGGTGTACACCTGGATCTGGTGTACACCTGCATCTGGTGTACACCTGCATCTGGTGTAGACCGCAACTCGGCACTTCCACAGCCTGGTTCCTCGCCCCGGGAGCACATTGGCAGGCCGTCGTGTACTCCGTGGAGGGCGGCGCGTACGGCTGCCGGTCGGGTTTGTAGGTCACGTCGGCGGTGTTATGTTGCTGGTGTCGAGCACTGAGATATGAGCGTGTAGTGTTGACAGCGGGATAGGGGCTGGCGGCGCTCATGCTGTCCATTGATAGCCGATGGAGTTCCGCATTTCATTGGCGGCCGGTGGAGTCCCGCATCTCATTGGTGGTTGGTGGAGTCCCGGATCCCATTGGAGGCCGGAGGAATCCCGCTGTCAATTGGTGGCCGATGGAGTCCCATATCCCATTGGAGGCCGGTAGAGTCCCGCATCTCATTGGCCGGTGGAGTCCCGCTGTCCACTGGACGTCGGTGGAGTCCCGCCGTCCATTGGCCACCGCTCTGGCAGCCGGCTCCACAGAGCACGCGCGGCTCGTTAGTGCCGCCGGATGTAACCGGAACCGGCTCGGCGGCGGCGCCGGCAGCCGGTGTATTGGGCGGCGGCGGCGGCGGCGGCGGCGTGCTCTGCTGGCGGGCTGCCCGGACACACGTAGCCGGCCGACTGCACCGAGCAGGGGCAGAGTGCACGGCCGGCTGGTCCAGTGACAACTCTACGCCCGCGCCGCGCCGCAGGCCGGTGGCGGTGTCGAGCTGGTCACGTGGTGGCCGGTGGCGGTGCCGAGCTGGTCACGTGGTGGCCGCTGCAGCGGGCCGGTGGCGGTGTCGAGCTGGTCACGTGGTGGCCGCTGCAGCGGGCCGGTGGCGGTGTCGAGCTGGTCACGTGGTGGCCGCTGCAGCGGGCCGGTGGCGGTGTCGAGCTGGTCACGTGGTGGCCGCTGCAGCGGGCCGGTGGCGGTGTCGAGCTGGTCACATGGTGGCCGCTGGCGGTGCCGAGCTGGTCACGTGGTGGCCGGTGGCGGTGCCGAGCTGGTCACGTGGTGGCCGGTGGCGGTGCCGAGCTGGTCACGTGGTGGCCGCTGCAGCGGGCCGGTGGCGGTGTCGAGCTGGTCACGTGGTGGCCGCTGCAGCGGGCCGGTGGCGGTGTCGAGCTGGTCACATGGTGGCCGCTGGCGGTGCCGAGCTGGTCACGTGGTGGCCGGTGGCGGTGCCGAGCTGGTCACGTGGTGGCCGGTGGCGGTGCCGAGCTGGTCACGTGGTGGCCGCTGCAGCGGGCCGGTGGCGGTGCCGAGCTGGTCACGTGGTGGCCGGTGGCGGTGCCGAGCTGGTCACGTGGTGCCCGCTGCAGCGGGCCGGTGGCGGTGTCGAGCTGGTCACGTGGTGGCCGCTGCAGCGGGCCGGTGGCGGTGTCGAGCTGGTCACGTGGTGGCCGCTGCAGCGGGCCGCTGCCAATTTTATCTGGTCCCCTGATGTGTGGCCCATCCCATCGCCCCGTATTGAACCAGCATTCGGCTCTCACGGCTCTCCGAGCACGCTATTGGCCGGAACTGGTCGCCAAGCAGCAGACATGATTGTGAGGGAGCTGCCAACAGAGAGCAGTTTTATTTTGCTCAGGACTCCCATCAAATGGCGGACGAAGCCTGCCATGCATGCGCATTATGTAAAGATTATGATTGCAAGACAATTCAATACATCACGAACAGCACATCATTCGGTAGCATATTTTCATTTCGCCTTGGTATGAATTCGCGAACTAAAAATATGCTACAGAATGAATTTGTGGTATTTAACACGGATAACCACATTCATATCCAATGCAAACACTGCGCTGTCGGCACCGACAAGCGGACGCTGTGCACAATGCTGGCGCATCTCTGTGGCCTTTCACCTTATTTTTTGTTTGCATATAAATTTAGTCCGAGTTCTTGCTGGATTGCTTTTATGAACTAGTGTTTTATTGCTAAGCAGAGCTTGTTGCGTGAAATCCGACCCGACCACCCAATCAATGGATTCCATTTCAACAGGAAAATTTTGACCGGGAGTTTAATGTGCCGTCAATGCGCTGACACGGCCAACTGAGCTATCGGGGCGGTTCCATATGACGGCGACAGACAGACGCCGTGCACAATACTGGCGCATCGCTGACGCCATTCACCATAAAACGGCTACAGCGGCAGCCAGTATTGCAACGGCCCAGTAGGACTTTCCATCGTTAGCCAACTGACAATTACCGACCGGCGCCGTTACACGGTGCAAACGTCTCTGCCCGGCTGACGGGCGTTTCCCGGCTGCCGGATGTTCTCCGGCGTCTGCCCGCTGGTGGCCGTTCTCCGACGTCTGCCCGGCTGGTGGCTGTTCTCTGACGTCTCTGCCCGGCTGACGGGCGTTCTCCGACGTCTCTGCCCGGCTGACGGCCGTTCTCCGACGTTTGCCCGGCTGACGGCCGTTCTCTGACGTCTCTGCCCGGCTGACGGCCGTTCTCCGACGCCGTGTGATCGCGTCAGCCGTGTGACCGGGAGGTGCTGTGGGCGGCGCCATGCTGCCGCCGCTGGCGCGGCGTGACGTGCTGTCAGGCGCGCGCCGTTTCCGGTGAAATGCTCCATGCCGTGTGGTGACCGACCGCGGGCGGCGGTCACCGTTGGCGGCGCGGCGGCGCGCTGGCGTGTCGTCACTTGGCAGACGAGTACGCTCGGCTGCCCGCTGTGCTCTACTGCCGGCTGGGGCCGCACCCGCCGCCGCGCCTGTCCGCATCTAGCGGCGCGCTAATGTGATTTCCACCCGGCCCGGTCTCGCCTCCATGGCCGGGAAGCCGGGTATGACCGCTTCTCGCTGCGTCGACCTGCATCTGATTTGGTGCCCAATATGACGAGTTAAAATACCCATTTTTCAAAGGCAAGTTGACTTGACGATTTTTGTATTTTGCTTATTGCTTTCGTGTGATGTCAGGCCTGTGCAGCCCTGCCAGCAGAGTCTGTCTAGCTACCGGGGATGCACATGTCAGGAGTTTATACATTTATAATTAATTCCGTTTGAATACTGGCTACTTGCTTCTGCTGTTCCCATTGTCACTCTTCCTTTTCGTAGTAATGCAGGGAAGACAACTGCATCGCAGATGTTGCACTGCAGCTGCAAACGACAATCAGCAACTTCGTGACACCCACACCCACATGATAAACACACACGGAGAGGTGGGCGAGCATGGTCGGTATGCTAAACACACCACCTACACGGGAATCAATAAACCTGCTGCCGTGAAGACGACGTGTCAGCAAGGTTTTCCGGCCGTGTTAGCCGTCGGTAGGGCTGGGCTTCAGAGGCAAGTACATGTCAACAGCTGGGTGGCCGGCACAGGCTGCGGCAGCTGGCCGGCACGGGCTGCAGCAGCTGGCCGGCACAGGCTGCAGCAGCTGGCCGGCGGCGCCCGCTGATGGAGTTACCAGTGGTGGCCGGGTAGGTCAACTGGAGCAGCGGCGGCCCACCCCGGCCGAGGTCCGTGCCCGCGCCGTCCGTCGCCACGAGGGTCGGTCAGGGACTCCACCTGTACCGCACCACGATGGTCGGTGAGGGACCCCCACCTGTACCGCGCCACGAGGGTTGGTCAGGGACCCCCACCTGTACCGCACCACGGGGTTCGGTCAGGGACCACCACCTGTACCGCATCACGAGGGTCGGTCAGGGACCCCCACCTGTACCGCACCACGAGGGTCGGTCGGGGATCCCACCTGTACCGCACCACGAGGGTCGGTCAGGGACCCCCACCTGTACCGCACCACGAGGGTCGGTCAGGGACCTTCACCTGTACCGCACCACGAGGGTCGGTCAGGGACCCCCACCTGTACCGCACCACAAGGGTCGGTCAGGGACCCCCACCTGTACCGCATCAGTCGGCTGACGGGCAGGGCAGTTCTGACCCTGCCGCCGATACCCAGGTGGCGGGGTCAGAGCCGATGGCCGGCGCCGCGTCAAACATCTCTCCAGCAGAAGTGTAGACATGAATATGTCACGGATAGGCGCGCATAGACAGCGAATGTGGGCAGACGAGAAGCAGCCGTGTCATCAGCCGTGTTCACTGTAGATGAGGCGCAGACATTCCAGTGAACTCCGCCGGGGCAGACGGAGTGCCGCCAGCACAGATAGGGCTCCGCTGACACAGGCTGAGCTCTGCTGGCACAGGCTGAGCTCCGCTGGCGCAGGCTGGGCTCTGCTGGCACAGGCTGGGTTCCGTTGGCACAGGCCGGGTTCCGCTGGCACAGGCTGAGCTCCGCTGGCACAGGCTGAGCTACCCTGGCACAGGCTGAGCTACCCTGACACAGGCTGAGCTACCCTGACACAGGCTGGGCTCCGCTGGTACAGACTGGGTTCCGCTGGCACAGACTGAGCTCCGCTGGCACAGGCTGGGTTCCGCTGGCACAGGCTGAGCTCCGCTGGCACAGGCTGAGCTCCGTCTGCACAGGCTGAGCTCCGCCAACACAGATTCACGGGGCGGGGGGGGGCTTTCTCTTCAAAGTGAGCCACATGAGTATGTTGCTGTAGCCACCTATAGCGAGTTAGCTTCACAAATAGCCGTAACTGAGGCGGCGGTTTCTCGTGTTTCTCATGAGTGACAACTGGTGCTGCTTTCGACACCGCTTTGCCTTCGGCAACAAGCTACAGTTGCTTATCCCATTGTCTTTTTTTCCATCACCAGGCTTCGCTGGTGGCGGGCGGACCGCTTAACGCGCTGTTGGCATGCCTATTGGACACTGCCGGGCTTTTCCGTCCGGGCTGTAACGTTTTTGCAGAAGTATTTATTGCGGACAACCATTGCTGCCGTGGGAACCACACGTCAAGGGAAATAAATACTTCCGGTGAAGGCACCGATGAAGCGCAGATAATGAGAGAAAGTACTGGGCTGTGAACGTAGGAATTTAATCGTTCGCGGCTTTATCGCTGTTCGCTAACAATGCTGAGGGTTTAAAATTTTGATCCTCCACAAGATGAAGAAATTTAACATTCGCCACGTTTTACGAAACTACTTCGGAACCAAACAGATCAATGTTAGAAGCTTGCACCATCTATGTGACTGATTAGAAATACCACACCTGGCTTCTTTTTCCAATTTAAATTCGAAGTAAATGCGCGCTAATTTCGACAAGCAAATTAAAATGGAGTCCACTGGTGTCGAGCTGGTTATATTTCTGCTGGGACTGGGCTCCTCTACTATAAATAGTGTTCATCGGAAATCATATCTTATGTCCAATATTTCACATCGAGCACTATATCGAAGTGCCGAATTAGGATAGGTCCCACGGTGCCTCACAGTCCCTTCTGTCTCACTGCTTTCCTGTTCAGTTTATGTCACTTACAACCATTCAGTGCGGCATCTTGCATCAGGGCCTCTTCTAATAAATTTGCACTAGGTGGGGCTTCTTGCCCATGCCTAATCAGTCCAATATGGCGCCACTGGCGGATGTAGCCCACCTGCTTGGGGAAGGTCAACTTTCGGCGGGCGCCCAACTCTAACTCCGCCCATTATTATTGGTTTAAAGGCAACGGACTTCGACCAATGTTTTTCAAAAGGGTCCGTTTGTTGTTTTTTAAACATAAAATAGTTAGTGATTAACTTAATTACCCTACGGAGGAGGCCGAATATCTATCACCATCGTTTATGAGGCACCGGATTTCAAGCCTAACTCCCTCACCATGTTTGAAGGTTTTTCTTTTGGCATCCCTTTCTTTCGGAATGCTGAAGTTGCACATGTTCAAATCATTAAAAATGTAATATATTCTAATTTCAGGCATTCCTCATAACGCCCTGTCGACACCACGCCAACGTTCGTGCAAGTGTATTCCCGCCTTGCGCATTCGGCGCATTCGCGAGACTTCGTGCGATTTAACGGTTTCTGATAGGTCTCTTACGATTTGCTAATTGCTACCACATGATAGTCTTGCGCCATATCTTCCACGATGGAATGTTTCGCGTGTGGGTTCGCTGGGAAGTTCGATAAATCAAATTCTGTGATTAATTATCTTCTTTCTGGTGGTTGAAATCCGGATAACGCTGTACTTTGATGCACTTCGTCTCTTTAGTTAAATATGCTCCAAGATTGGCTATCGAATCGAGGCCCTGGCTCGGTATTCGTTTTTTTAATTAAATCCGTTTGATTTTTCCTCGTTTACGGATGTGTTTAGGGCTCCAGGTAGTATTTGCTATCGGTCTGGCACATTTTTAGACCCCCGGCTCTCATAAAGACATAAAGACATAAAGACATAAAAGATTAGTGCAACTCTGAGCCACAAGGGCCCTTCTTGGTTGCACTCTACACTGAACCAGTTGCCCACCAAATCTGCCAATCAGCCCTCCCTGTAATACTGAAAAGCAAGCCCTCTATTCTTATAATGATTGTCTATGCTGTTTTTAAAGATGTTCAATGTGCTGCTACTGACGATGTTTTCTGGCAGCTGGTTCCAGTGTTCCACTACCCTGTTGGTGAAGAAAGTTTGCCTTAACCTTGTTCTGCTGTGGTTAATTTTAATTTTGAATTTATGACCTCTAATTGCATCATTTCTGTTAAATTCAAACATTTCCCCAAGGTATCCCCTCTCCAGACCATTGACAAATTTAAAGACTTCGATGAGATCTCCTCTCAGCCTTCTATATCTAAGTGAAAACATATTCAATTTCTTCAATCTTTCCTCATATGCCAGGTTGCTTATGCCATTAACCATTTTTGTAGCCCTCTTTTGTACTCTCTCTAAAAGCCAACAATCTTTTTCATAGCTAGGAGACCAAGCTTGGATGCAGTATTCCAAATGTGGCCTGACGTATGCACAGTAAAGCTTCCTGATCACTTCCTCACTTCTGTATGATACATTCCTATTTATTGCCCCGAGCATTCTCAGTGCCTTCTTCCTGGCTTCCTTGGTCTGTTCTGATGCCCCCAATTTTGTGTTTAGAATAACACCTAAATCCTTCTCCTGTTGAGTCACTGATAGCACTTGGCCACCCATCAAGTATGGAGCCTTCATATGCTGCTTACCTACATGCATGATTTTGCACTTATCAAAGTTAAATTTCATTTGCCATTCTTCGGACCACTTCACAAGTTTGTCTAAGTCTTTTTGCAGCGAGATATGCTCATCCTGACCTGTTATTGCCCTAAAGACCTTCAAATCATCTGCAAATTTAAAAACTTTACTGCTTAGGCCACTTTCAATGTTATTTACAAATATAATGAACAGTAATGGCCCTAGTACTGACCCCTGGGGGACTCCACTAAGAACATTTTGCCATGATGACTTTGTACCATTTAGCATCACTCTTTGCTGTCTATCTGAAAGCCACAACTCTATCCATTTTAAGATGCTACCTGCAATACCATGGGACTGAAGCTGTATCATTAACCGTTTATGGGGTACCTTGTCAAAGGCCTTACTAAAGTCAAGATATGCTACATCAACCTGATTTCCCTGATCAAATTGTTCTGTGGCGAAGTTCAAAAAGTCCAAGAGGTTTGTGAGACACGATCGTCCTTTTCTAAATCCATGTTGAGTATCTTGAATCAATCTGCTACCTTCCAGATAACTAACTATTCTATCCTTGATAATTGATTCGAGTACCTTGCAGACTAGGGATGTGAGACTTATTGGCCTATAGTTTTCAACTTTCCCTCTTTCTCCTTTCTTGAAAATAGGAACTACATTTGCCCTTTTCCAATCGGTTGGAATTTCATTATGTGAAACTGATCTACAAAATATTATACTAAGTGGAAATGCCAGTTCCTTTTCAGTTTCCCGCAACACCCTAGCATAAATATCATCAGGTCCTGCTGCCTTATTTGGCTTTATTTTCCTGATATGATTGTAAACAGCATCACTACCAATGAAATCAACATCATTTGTCAGATCCCATGTAACTGAACTATGGTGTACGGTCGGCAGATTGGTCATATCTTCCAATGTAAACACTGATTTGAACTGCTTGCTCAGCTCCTCAACCATCTCACTATCCTCACCCAATGTAGTCCCGTTTACTTCCAGTGGACCAATTGTGCTAGAAACTTTACTCAGCTTGTAGAAACTAAAGAACTTTTTACTGTCCCCATTACAGTTTCTAGCTAAATCCAGTTCCTTTGCTCGCTTTGCTGCTCTGGTTTTTTGCTTCACAGTGTCTCTAGCTTTTCGATACGCCTTTAGATTAATGACATTTGAGGCTTCTTTAAAAACTCTAAATGCAGTTTTCTTAGCCCTAATTTCTTTTATCACGTCTGGTGTAAGCCATGCTGGCTTTCCTACCCTTCTTTTGCGTCTTTGCTTTTGGGGGACATGTCTAATCTGAGTTTCCTTTAAGTAAGATTTGAACTTTTCCCACATTTCACAGGCATTTAAATTGGATAATTCTTCTTCCCATCTGATGGCACTTAAAGCCGCTCTCATGCCGTTAAAGTCTGCTCTGTTGAAATTTGGAACCTTTACCAAATTATCCTTGATAATTTCCCCTACATGTGCCTTGAATCTAACTATGTTATGGTCACTTTTTCCCAGAGTTTCGCCTACAGTCAAGTCTTGAACCAAGTCACTTAAATCCGAGAATACAAGGTCCAAGAATGAACCATGCCTGGTAGGTTCCGATACAAACTGGTGTAAGAACAGGTCCTCTTCAAGGCATTTCCTGAAAATTTTGCATGATGGGGAGCCAACACCAGCATTTTCATAACCTTTTAGATTAAAGTCACCGAGAATAAGGCACTTCCTCTTAAAGTTTCTACTGATTTCCTCACAAATCACCTTGTCAAGCTCCAGTTGCTGAGAATGTGGCAGGGTTCCTGATCGGTAGAAAGCTCCTATCCTAAGAGTATTGCTGTTGCCTTTTCCCACAGTGACATCAAGCCAAATGGACTCCACAGACACATTTTTATCCCCACCTGCTACTTTTTGAGAACTGAATAAGCTATTCACATAGAGCATTACACCACCCCCTTTCATTGCTGGACCCCTATTGCACGAAAACATAATGTATCCCTGGATCTCATAGTCCTGTAAGTTATCTCCAAAATATCCTTCACTGACCCATGCCTCCGTAATGCAAACAAAATCCGGTTCCTCCTCAGCAACATAACACTTGAACTCATCAAATTTGGAACGGATACTCTGAGCATTAAACATCATACACTTAACAAATGCTCCATAACCACCTTTGGCTTTTTCATATTGAGGAGTTCTTTTATCACTAGATGAACTATAACTCTGTCCCCTTGAGTTGCTGCTGTCCCTATTTGCAGACTTTGAGGTTCTATTGCCTTGGCTGACACTATTGGAATATTCCTGAGTTGGCAATGCAATTTCTCGTTGGGGTTTGTTGATTTTTTATGCACCAATGAATTTTGTGAGATGCCGGCAAGTTTTCAAACACTGATATGTTTATTTAGTGCTCAGCCTTTTGTTGTTTTTCGTTCCATGTTGCTTTTTGTGAGCATCAGCCTGTATGTTTTAAAGCCCTCATGCGGTCTTATGGCCCCGGTGTGCTCTGAGGGCCTCCGATGTGTTTATTTAGGAATGCAACGCACGTTTGAAGGCCCTGCCGCTTGTTGCGAGATCGGTGCGCTTTGGAGGAGCCGGTGCCTTTTCCACCTCCCGTTGCGCTCTTAGGGTTTTTCCTTGTATATTTGTGGCTCCTGGCGCACACTTACGACCCCCTTCTCGAAAATCGTGCCGTATGATGCAAATCAAGAGAAAATGTGAGCTGCAAGGATGCAAACTGATAGAACTGAGGTAGTGTGTAACGGCTATCTCCCATTTGTCGGAGATAGACGAAGCAATGAAGATTTCTACAGTCGGCATGCTAATCGCGCATTCCACCAAACGCAATGTGGGTGATTGGCGCAGTTGTCGGGTGCTCCCTTTCCTTGCCGGTGGTGGGGGTTCGAATCTCGGAGTGGCATTGTTTTTAACCTGATCACAGAGTCGTTGAATGTCAGGGTTACTGGTTCATGTTGCACTTTAGATTATCTTGCACTATCATACAAGTTGCCTGATGTATTAATATTTGTTGGTAAAAGTAAGGAGGAGAAATACTCACTTAAAGCCTAGTCATTCAATGAATGTCTTGACCTCCAGAGCAAGCTAAGATTGATCATGGGTAAGCTATCGGGGGTGGATCCAGGAATTCTCATGAGGAATTTGTCAGGAGGGGGCGATTTCTTTGGAGGGGTTCCACTACAAAAGCGCCTGTTAAGCTCCTCTGGCGTGAAAATTCGAGGGAGTGGGGGTGCATTCAGCCTCAGGAGGGCACCTTTTCCTCTTAGAGGAGTGCTTCTGGCTGATACATTTTAGGGGGTGGCATGCACGTGTGCCGCCCACGGGTCTCCTTTCCTTTCAAGGGGGCACAATTTCCTACGAAGGGGGCTCTGTCTGATAAACCTTACGGTGGTACACCCAAACTTCCCCGGAGGGGTGCCACCTTTCATGGGGGCACCCTAGATTCCCTTGTGTCAACTCTTGCAAGCTAAAAAATGAACAAATTGTGAATGTTGTCATACACAACCAACCAATCAGGAAGTTTCTTGATGGTACAGTGACGACGAACGGGTGTGTTGGGAGTGAGCGGTCTATACACCGAGTATGTAGCGACCATAGGCTGAATTTCGTATGGTCGTTACAGGAAGTATATAACTAAATGGCTGGCGATGGTGTCGTAGTGACAATACCAGTCGAGGAACTCACCAGCGTTTAGCATCGGCCGTGCTAGTGCTTCATATCGCCAGCTTCTGGGCGTGCGAGCCTGCCTTCCATCATCTGCACCGTGGCTGGCCGCTTGGCTGGCAGCGCGGCCGTGCGGCGGCCAGGCTGGCGAGGTCGTGTCTCGCGGCCGTATTTTTGGCCGTACTCTGGCGAACCGAGGGGAGCGGACGCGCGCTTGCGTGCGTGGCGGTGCTGGGGTGGGGGGTGGGGGACTGGGCTCGAATGCGGCTGGTGTCGCCCGCACCTTCATCAAGCCTATCCAAAGCAGCTGCAATTAGTTCTCGAAATTAAACCATCAATCTGAGCCAACATAATCGGGCGGATTTATTGTAGCGGGTGGTGGTGGGCGGGTGGTAGCCCTTGTGCTGCAGTTGGTGGTGGACGGGTGGCGGCCTTTGTGACTGGTGGGTGGGTTGGTGGCGGCCCATGTGACTGGTGGGTGGCGGCCCATGTGACTGGTGGGCGCCGGCCCTTGTGACTGGTGGGTGCCGGCCCGTGTGACTGGTAGGTGGCGGCCCGTGTGACTGGTGGGTGGCGGCCCTTGTGACTGGTGGGCGCCTGCCCGTGTGACTGGTGGGCGCCGGCCCGTGTGACTGGTGGGTGGCGGCCCTTGTGACTGGTGGGCGCCGGCCCGTGTGACTGGTGGGTGGCGGCCCGTTGGACTGGTGGGTGGCGATCCTTGTGACTGGTGGGTGGCGGCCCGTGTGACTGGTGGGTGGCGGCCCGTGTGACTGGTGGGTGGCGGCCCGTATGACTGGTGAGTGGCGGTCCTTGTGACTGGTGGGTGGTGGCCCTTGTGACTGGTAGGTGGCGGGCCGTGTGACTGGTAGGTGGCGGCACGAATGACTGCAGCCCTCGTGACACCAACTGCGTTGTGGACGTCGTCGTCGACGCCGGCAGTTTCGGTACACACGCCGACATCGACGCTCCGCCCGATTGATATTGATGTCGCCGGCGATAGTCGGCGCACCCCCACAGCGCGACATTTGTCTTTTTTCTGGAGCTGTGCGAGCCCAGACGGCCGACCAATTCTCGCGACCGTTTGTGGCGTCGGAGGGGGTGATCGGTGGGGAGGGGTGAGGGGGCGCCGGCCGATGTGTGATCGGTGGGGAGGCGCCGGTCGGTGTGTGATCGGTGGGGAGGCGCCGGCCGGTGTGTGATCGGTGGGGAGGCGCCAGCCTGTGCATGATCGGTGGGGAGGCGCCGGTCGGTGAGTGATCGGTGGGAGGCGCCGGTCGGTGTGTGATCGGTGGGGAGGCGCCGGCCGGTGTGTGATCGGTGGGGAGGCGCCGGTCGGTGTGTGATCGGTGGGGAGGCGCCGGCCGGTGTGTGGTTGGTGGGGAGGCGCCGGCCGGTGTGTGGTCGGTGGGGAGGCGCCGGCCGGTGTGTGATCGGTGGGGAGGCGCCGGCCGGTGTGTGGTTGGTGGGGAGGCGCCGGCCGGTGTGTGGTTGGTGGGGAGGCGCCAGCAGTGATCCGCTGCCAGCCGAGTCTGAGAATACCGATAGCGACGGTTGGCGGCAACCAGCGGGAACTGGCGCGTCACTAACGATGTGCGCGTCACTGGGAGGGTGCAAACTTGAGTTGGTGGGCCGCTCTGGGAACGGACCACGTGACCGACGTGCGAGTTGGTGGGCCGCTCTGAGAACGGACCACGTGATCGACGTGTGAGCTGGTGGGCCGCTCTGAGAACGGACCACGTGGTCGACGTGTGAGCTGGTGGGCCGCTCTGAGAACGGACCACGTGGTCGACGTGTGAGCTGGTGGGCCGCTCTGGGAACGGACCACGTGATCGACGTGTGAGCTGGTGGGCCGCTCTGAGAACGGACCACGTGATCGACGTGTGAGCTGGTGGGCCGCTCTGAGAACGGACCACGTGATCGACGTGTGAGCTGGTGGGCCGCTCTGAGAACGGACCACGTGGTCGACGTGCGAGCTGGTGGGCCGCTCTGGGAACGGACCACGTGACCGACGTGCGAGCTGGTGGGCCGCTCTGGGAACGGACCACGTGACCGACGTGCGAGTTGGTGGGCCGCTCTGAGAACGGACCACGTGACCGACGTGCGAGTTGGTGGGCCGCTCTGAGAACGGACCACGTGATCGACGTGTGAGCTGGTGGGCCGCTCTGAGAACGGACCACGTGACCGACGTGTGAGCTGGTGGGCCGCTCTGGGAACGGACCACGTGACCGACGTGCGAGTTGGTGGGCCGCTCTGAGAACGGACCACGTGATCGACGTGTGAGCTGGTGGGCCGCTCTGAGAACGGACCACGTGACCGACGTGTGAGCTGGTGGGCCGCTCTGAGAACGGACCACGTGATCGACGTGTGAGCTGGTGGGCCGCTCTGAGAACGGACCACGTGACCGACGTGCGAGTTGGTGGGCCGCTCTGAGAACGGACCACGTGATCGACGTGTGAGCTGGTGGGCCGCTCTGAGAACGGACCACGTGACCGACGTGTGAGCTGGTGGGCCGCTCTGAGAACGGACCACGTGGTCGACGTGCGAGTTGGTGGGCCGCTCTGAGAACGGACCACGTGGTCGACGTGCGAGTTGGTGGGCCGCTCTGAGAACGGACTACGTGACCGACGCTCGACAGACGGGCGGCCGCCATGGCGCTTACGACGTGATTTTTTTACTTTGCGTGCTGGCGAGGGTTGGTTGTCCCACCAGCGGGCCAAGATGAATGGCTGGCGTGCTCCACGGGTCCCGTGGATGCCATTTGCCAGGGTGAACAGCAGGCTTGCTCTTCGAAAGACCAGGGAAAAAGACGAAACACGTTTTCTTTCCCCTGTTCTGGTTTGTAATTCGTAATTCATTTAGAACAACAGTTCATTTATCAGAGTTTGACGCGATTTTCATTGATGTTGTTGCATCATCCTGCAAACCGCGGGAAATTTCTCCAGAAGAGATAATAATGTTCCTTTTTCATGGAAACGAGAAGGAAATTGCTCACCCGAAATAATTTTCCATCGTCATTATCTTACAAATGTGCAATGTATCTGCAGCGTTGAAACCTGTTCCCTTCCCAATTATTCTCTAAACCTGTCGCTGGGAAGGATTCCGAGTCAATTTTCCAGAAGACTTGCACATGTCATGGTATGCACGTTTTCACATTATTTGTTCCGTACTACAAAACACGAACCATAAACAGCAATTTTATGAGGCCGTGACTGCCTTCTGACGCTTTCTACCCCGACTCGCACCACTTCGGAGCGGGAAGCCCACGCTAATTATCATGCACAGCGTGTCCCTGTGGCGGCCGTGAGCCGCTTGGCCGGGCTGCCGTTAAGCATTGTCAGAGGAGGTGCACCAAAGCCAGCAGTTGTCGCAGCCATGTATGGTCTGTTGACCGAGGAAAGCCCAGGCTGGAGACCGGACAGTGCCAGTAACTCATGCCGTCGTGTATGACCAGTATTTCATGCCGCTGGTGACACAGGCATTCCTGTCCAGCGTCAGCGCCATGTCTGCGTGGCCGGACAGGCCCACCATCGGTACCATGTCTGTACCGCCGGACAGGCCCACCATCGGTACCATGTCTGTACCGCCGGACAGGCCCACCATCGGTACCATGTCTGTACCGCCGGACAGGCCCACCATCGGTACCATGTCTGTATCGCCGGACAGGCCCACCATCGGTACCATGTCTGTTTTGCCGGACAGGCCCACCATCGGTACCATGTCTGTATCGCCGGACAGGCCCACCATCGGTACCATGTCTGTACCGCCGGACAGGCCCACCATCGGTACCATGTCGGTATCGCCGGACAGGCCCACCATCGGTACCATGTCTGTACCGCCGGACAGGCCCACCATCGGTACCATGTCTGTATCGCCGGACAGGCCCACCATCGGTACCATGTCTGTACCGCCGGACAGGCCCACCATCGGTACCGTGTCTGTATCGCCGGACAGGCCTGCCATCAACACGATGTGGGTGCCCCCAGACTGACAGATACAGATGCAGATATATTCAGCAGAAGTGTGATCAACAAGAGTGGCTTCCATTGTAAATGATACAAACAAATAGTGACATCATGACAAAGCACCACACCGCACAAGACAAGAGACAATCCAGTATCGGTGGCTGCACTGGCGGCGGCGGCGGCAGCACCGTAAGTCTCACTATCGCCGTAACTATGGCGGCTACAGCACCGTAAGTCTCACTATCGCCGTAACTATGGCGGCTACAGCACCGTAAGTCTCACTATCGCCGTAACTATGGCGGCTACAGCACCGTAAGTCTCACTCTTACCGTAACTATGGCGGCTACAGCACCGTAAGTCTCACTCTTACCGTAACTATGGCGGCTACAGCACCGTAAGTCTCACTCTTACCGTCACTATGGCGGCGTGTCCATTGGTCAGCTCCACACCTCAATAAAAAACAGGCCATCGGCCACCTCAATCCATATATTGGACCATGATCGCTGGTTACCGAGCCATGCGTTCTGACTGTGCCTCTCTCGCCGCATGACCTGTGGTATCGGTAGCATAATAACCCTGCAGAAACATCAGCGCAGTGTGAACAGCATAGAACGTGTGGTAAGCAATCTATTTTCTGGTGGTGATCCATCAAATTGTCTTCAGACCATCCGTCCCCACTTGAATTCCATGATCTTTTCCTTCCAGTCACCGCGCGAGCACAAGAACACCTTTCGAACGTGTTGGGTTTGTGTGTCGCTGCCTGGGCAGTACGCTGGCGGGCAATAGGCGAACATAGCCAGCGCCTGAGCAATGCCCTGCAAGACGTTTTTCGGCATTGGGCACGTGTCTCGCATGACTGAGGGCAATGAGCATATCATTGCACTTGCCGACAACTGCGCTGACACGATCGTTGTAACTCAGGTGCCGATCCTGTGTCACATGGAGGTTAGCCGCGACTTCTACACCACGAATTGTTGCTCCACAAAGTTCAAGGAAATGTGACCATGGTCACGCAACAGAGCAGAGCATGAAATGGGCGGAGTTTCAGCACACCTCTGACTCCTGGCTTCCGTCGAGACCACGAATTGGTGCTCCACAAAGTTCAGGGAAATGCTGCCATGGTTATGCAACAGAGCAGAGCATCACATGGGCTGAGCATCAGCACATCTCTGACCCCTAGCTTCCGTCGAGACGGCCGAGCCGCCTAGATCCAGAGTCTGGGCATCATCTCAGGTCATCAGGCCGCTCCGATCCAGGGTCTGCGCATCATCTTAGGTCGCCAGGCTCTCGCTTACTCCTCCCTTTAGTTTTACCCTATAGTCTTCCCTTTCGGAGATACCACGCTTAGTCACCCCTCCAGGCACATCTGCCAGACTTCCCCTTTAGGAGATACTCCGCTTCGTCACATCCCTCCGTCCCTTCCCTCCGAACATCCCACCAGTCTTTCCATGCGGGAGGAATACTAATCAGTCATAAACATCCAGTCATTCCTTCTAGTCATCTCAACTAGGAAGGATGCTGTTTGTCTCACCCTGCCGGTCCCTACTAGGAGGTCCAGGCACCTCCAGACATCTCTACTAGGAGATTTATCGTTCAGTGTCCCTGCAGGCACTACCGGCTCCCCCTCCAGTTTTCCTCCCCAAGAGGTACCATGCTCAGTCTCGCCCTTCTAGTCTTACCCTCCAGGCCACTCTTGAGTCGTACCATCGTGTCGTGCCTCGTGAGCAGCACCCTCCCCCACCCTCCGTCGTACAGTCGCAGCGGACATGCTGTCGCGCAAGTGTCAGTCGGACTCGGATCTCATCCATCAGTGCCTGTCGCTGTCTCAGGCCCCCCTATGTCCTCACCGCGCCGCTACCTTCAGCTGGGCCCCGGCTGGGGCGGCGACCGAGACGCGCGAGCCGCTGTGTGTGCTGGGAACCTCCGCCACGGAGAGCGGTCGGCGCGCCGGCTCGCCGACGGGCGCTGGCGGCGCCGCTTTGATGTCGGCGCCGGCACGCGCAGACCGCGCCCGTCCACTCGCTGCAGAGCGCTGATGTCCCCTCATCTTACTGCGGCACGCGCTGACCGCGCCCGTCCACTCGCTGCAGAGCGCTGATGTCCCCTCATCCTACTGTGGCTCGCGCTGACCGCGCCCGTCCACTCGCTGCAGAGCGCTGATGTCCCCTCACCCTACTGTGGCTCGCGCCGACCGCGCCCGTCCACTCGCTGCAGAGCGCTGATGTCCCCTCATCCTACTGTGGCACGCGCTGACCGCGCCCGTCCACTCGCTGCAGAGCGCTGATGTCCCCTCACCCTACTGTGGCTCGCGCCGACCGCGCCCGTCCTCTAGCTGCAGAGCGCTGATGTCCCCTCACCCTACTGTGGCTCGCGCCGACCGCGCCCGTCCTCTAGCTGCAGAGCGCTGATGTCCCCTCACCATAGTGTGGCACGCGCCGATCTCGCCCGTCCTCTAGCTGCAGAGCGCTGATGTCTCCTCACCCTTCTGTGGCACGCACCGACCGCGCCCGTCCTCTCGCTGCAGAGCGCTGATGTCCCCTCACCATACTGTGGCTCGCGCCGACCGCGCCCGTCCTCTAGCTGCAGAGCGCTGATGTCCCCTCACCCTACTGTGGCTCGCGCCGACCGCGCCCGTCCTCTAGCTGCAGAGCGCTGATGTCCCCTCACCCTTCTGTGGCTCGCGCCGATGTCGCCCGGGCCCATCATCGGGCCGGTCTCATGGGGCCGAGGTCGCCCCTGTCCCGACGGCACTAGCGATTCGATGATTATTCTGTAGATGGACCGATCGAGAGTGGCGGCCAAGCCGGGCGAGAGTTGGCCAACTGGCAGGAGGTCGTTGGGTGCGGCATCCACGTGCCGTCACACTTCGCCACTCGTCGGCTGTCGGGTTACCGGGTTAGAAGGCAGCCAGACAATCGTTGGACTGCAAATTGAGTTCCTTGGCGGCGAAATAAGTGGCGTTAATTTAACAGAAGTGGTCGTGACAATGCATTGCTCGTGAGGAGAGATGTGATGCTGCAGCCATTGCAGTTCAAATGCGCTCCGCTAGCTATGTGATAAGCATAAGTATTCATTGTGTCATGTTCATCATACCCTTTCGGCATTTCAGACGGCGTTGTATGCAATTCATGACAGGCGTTGTTATTGCCGGCATCAGCACATGTCCCGCCGCGTCATCAGCCCACCTCGTGCCGACACCAGCCCACCTCATGCCAACACCAACCCATCTCGTGCTGACACCAACCCACCTCTTGCCGACATCAGCCCATTTTGTGATGGCATCAGTCCATTTCGTGCCGATACCAGCCCGTCTCGTGCTGACACCAGCCCACCTCGTGCCGACACCAGCTCACCTCATGCCAACACCAACCCATCTCGTGCTGACACCAACCCACCTCTTGCCGACATCAGCCCATTTTGTGATGGCATCAGTCCATTTCGTGCCGATACCAGCCCGTCTCGTGCTGACACCAGCCCACCTCGTGCCGACACCAGCTCACCTCATGCCAACACCAACCCATCTCGTGCTGACACCAACCCACCTCGCGCCGACATCAGCCCATTTTGTGATGACCTCAGTCCATTTCGTGCCGATACCAGCCCGTCTCGTGCCGACACCAGCTCATCTCGTGGGTTTGTGTCGGCACACTGCCGGCACTGTCGGCAATCCCAAGTCGCCACACGTAACAAGTCGGCTCCCCAGCCTCCACACAACCAGTCGTCTCCTCAGTCCCCACATAGCCAGTCGGTTCCCCAGTCTCTACACAGCCAGTAGGCTCCTCAGTCTCCACACAGCCAGTCGTCTCCTCAGTCCCCACATAGCCAGTCGTCTCCTCAGTCCCCACATAGCCAGTCGTCTCCTCAGTCCCCACATAGCCAGTCGGTCCCCCAGTCTCTACATAGCCAGTCGGCTCCTCAGTTCCCAAATAGCCAGTCGTCTCCTCCGTCCCCACATAGCCAGTCGGTCCCCCAGTCTACACAACCAGTCGTCTCCTCAGTGCCCACATAGCCAGTCGTCTCCTCAGTCCCCACACAGCCAGTCGGTTCCCCAGTCTCCACACAGCCAGTCGTCTCCTCACTTCCCACATAGCCAGTCGTCTCCTCAGTCCCCACATAGCCAGTCGGTTCCCCAGTCTCTACACAGCCAGTCATCTCCTCAGTCCCCACATAGCCAGTCGGTTCCCCAGTCTCTACACAGCCAGTCGTCTCCTCACTTCCCACATAGCCAGTCGGCTTTCCAGTCTCTACACAGCCAGTCGGCTCCCCAGTTTCCACATAGCCAGTCGGCTCTTCAGTTTCCACATAGCCAGTCGGCTCCCCAGTCTCCACATGGCCAGTCGGCTCCCCAGTCTCCACACAGCCAACGGACGGCTGCTGATGCCGTAGCCGTGAGCACGTAGCTCCGTCTGTGCTAAGTGCTCCGTCTGCGAACCTACGCGGACGGCGCCAGCAATCTGCCGGACACCTCGCCAGTCTCGGGACGAGGTCGACAGACTCGTCTGCCGGAACCCTCGCCAGTCCCGGGACGAGGTCGACAGACTCGTCTGCCGGACCTCTCGCCAGTCCCGGGACGAGGTCGACAGACTCGTCTGCCGGACCTCTCGCCAGTCCCGGGACGAGGTCGACAGACGCGTCTGCCGGACCTCTCGCCAGTCCCGGGACGAGGTCGACAGACTCGTCTGCCGGACCCCTCGCCGGTCCCGGGACGAGGTCGACAGACTCGTCTGCCGGACCTCTCGCCAGTCTCGGGACGAGGTCGACAGACTCGTCTGCCGGACCTCTCGCCGGTCCCGGGACGAGGTCGACAGACTCATTTGCCGGACCTCTCGCCAGTCCCGGGACGAGGTCGACAGACTCGTCTGCCGGACCTCTCGCCAGTCCCGGGACGAGGTCGACAGACGCGTCGGCGCCGCGCACGTCGCTGGCTCTCCACAGCACAATGTCCGTCCATTGTGAGGGTCAAGGCTGTCGAGCCCGGCCGACCCGCGGTGCAACGCTCCAAACACGGAAAGTCGATGCCCCGCTGATCCGCAGCCGACATGATGTCGCCACGGCTTCTTCATGGCGCCACTATGGCTCCGACATGGGGCAAATGTGACGGCAACATGATACCGATATGGTGTCGCCATAGTGCTGTCAGGATGTCGACAGGTGCCGACATGGTTCCGACGTAGCTCAAGCATTGTAACGGCGTGGTGTCCACATTGTCACAACATGGCTCCCACATGACGCTCACGTAGCATAGATGCGGGGTGCCGATCACCTTCCTTCACTGCCACTGGTATTCTCCGCTACTACCCTCCACTGCCCATCCCTATCCACGAAAACCCTGCAGTGATCACTGAGCAGCGTTAATATGCGCCGTTAATCACTATCATCTAAGGAGTTGTCACCATTGAGTGGTTGTCCCGAAGGAGATCGATTGATCTTCATATTTCAGCAATTTTGACATGTCCTACCACCTCTCGTCGGGTGTGACAATTTTGACAATACTTGGAAGGAATGACTCTAGCAGAGCTGGCTGTTCCGACCAGGCCCTCGCTAACATGTGAGGACAAATAAACACCTCCTCAAGACATGCACTCAATATATGTAATGTGTTCACCAGGCCAGTTCACCAACAATTTCATAGAAGGTACTCTCCTGGAAGCAGTCTTAGTTGGTGAAATCGATCCTCCAAGTGTCCCCAAATCCAACTGTCCATCAGATGACGATAAGACTTGCCTAGTATGACAAGCTCTGTGAATCCAGGTGGCTTTTGACAAAAATCATGGCAAGAGAGGAACATAAATCCTCCATTTCATAGCAATTTGATTTTCTTCGATTTTCAGGGTTTCCTTTGTCTAATCATGTAGTCGATTCACCTTGTTAAAACCTCACTTCACTTTGCTGTCGGATAGCCTCGGTCATGTTGTCCTACTACATTCTACTATATGCTACAGTTCGGCTATTATTTGGCTGATCTCTTGCCACGGCGCGGATAGCCCTCATCGTGCGATAGCGATGTCTAAGTCGTCTGTACGTTAAGACGTTAGATCCTCCCCACGGGTATTTTCGCGGCGAACTTCTTAGAATATCCCTCAAATCAAGGACGGCTTCGGAAGTAACGGGAAGGCTGCGGTGAAGTAGATGATCCGATGCAATTCACTGAGACTGTGCGTTTGTGCTGCTTGTGTGTTGTGTGTGTGTGTGTGTATGTGGTGCCCAGCAATATTGTGCTGTCGTGGTTTTGATTCCGCCGCTTGCCACGGTGCCTGTCCGGTTGGCGATAGTGGAGCCGGTGGCCGGATGTCGCGGGTGGTTGCGTATCGCCATCCGACACCCAGCCGCGCGGCGTTGACAGGGTGGCCACCGCGCCGCCGTCCACGTCACGTCAATTGCAATCAAATCGTTTCGTCTTTCGGCCGCCGGCCGGATGGTCTTGCCATGATGTGGGCACCCTGTGCGGCCGCCAACTCACGTGTGGGTGTGACCGCTGCGCCGCCGATAGGGAGTGCCGGCAGGCGAGAAGCAGGCCCGTCACATTGCCCCTCTTCCTCCCATTTACGGCCCTAACGCCGAGAAATACTATTGCTGTACATAATATACTTGGTGATGTTCCCAGCGCCTTGTGCTCTACTACAGGTACTGCTCATGTCGCACCAGGCTGACGACGTGCCAGGTAGTCACTGATAGGCTTGGAAGAAAAACCGTATTTTTGTTCATATATTTGGTATACATTGCGAGTCAACACCTTTTTGTAATGGAGTATGGGTGTTCTAAAGATCCGGCGGGCGTATAAAGCACCCGTGCCTGTCAAAGAGAAGGTGTCAAACATGTTGTTTGCATCCCCCTATTTCCATTCCAGTATCTGTCCTGTGAGAACATTCCTGTCTGTACTACATTCAACCATGCACAATTAATCCTTCCCACCATGAGCGGGTACTACGTAAGACTAGCTTCTTATGGTCTGTCCACCCGCTCGGTTTGATCTGGGTAGCCGTGTCTTCGATGCGTCTCCCGGAGTTCAGTCCTGGAGGTTGATGTCGACCATGGCACGGCGCCAGTTGTGGTGGGGTACCAGCAAACCTCTGGTCCCGATGCTATGGGGGACAGCCCCCGGCCTGTCTCCCGCCCTCTCCCTTGGCTGCGCCTCTGCCGGTGTTACTTTCCTCATTTACATAAGCAATGGATGCAACCAGTGGCACAACCAAGATCTTCCTAAGAGGAGGTACCCGACTAAAATACGTGTGCTGAGGCTATTGATCTCTATATATATAGACAACTCGCCGCCCGCCGCACGCTCCGCGTCCGGTCCTGGCTGGGGCAGCGGTATTTGGGCAAAAGATCGAGCGCGCCGCCCGCTCCCATGTATTTCGACCCTAGAATGAAATGCAGAATGAAAGGTTGTTGATAGAGATCTTGATAAAAAGTTGTGCAATTTGGTGATAGCTTCATGATGAGCAGACAAACGGCGAAATATCTTGTAAAGTGGTGTAATTGTTTTTAAGGTCTAACTTCTATCATCGTTTCGCCAACTTTGTGCGGTATTCGGCATGTGCATCTCATGGAATTAAGACTCCTTCAGCCAGAGCACACTGAAGGGGTGCTTCTGGCTGAAAAATATCGAGGGAAGTACTCGAGCCTTCCCGCGCAGGGGGGCAGGTTCCAAATGCCATGAGGGCATATCCCTGAATCCGCCGACCATCCCTGAATCCGCACGACCATCCTGCAGGGCACGGGTTGATGGACAGAGGGGTGTTGCTTTATATACTTTCGAGAGGACAACTGCCACATAAATGTTGGCTTTGCCCCCGCCAATAATGTCTAGCTTTAACACGGGACCCTGTGGAGACGTCCCTGAACCTGGCAGTAGTTCGCCATTCATATTCCGCAGAAATCGACGACCCATTCGATTTCCCCCAAATTTGGTGAAACGTTAGTCCCAAGGTACCTGACCCACCATGCACGCGCACTTCACGGTGCGTCGAATGGTGTGACCTCCATAGGTCAACATAGGTAAACCATCTAATAATGCCAGAATATCAGTCATACGGACCATTCGATCCCCAACGACACGCTGATTCTGAAACTGCTCTCACTATGTAGCACAAAGGGTTAATGATTTATGACCAATTATGCAATTTTGTTCCAGACATGTTTCCCACGCATTCCCATGCATTATTCACGTCCTCATTTCGGGGATGTGCATGAAATACATAGTTGTAGTGCCAATAACGTGATGTCGAATGGGTGTCATTTGACGTGATTTGTGCCGTATCATGATGTTACCCAATATAACTAATTTCTAAGTGAAAGGTCAAACCGATTTCTGTGGTCGCCTCGCATTTTTTTATTCGCCCTAACCTACCCACATCTTGCATCAAGCAATAGCCCGTGGTGCACCTCGAGTAACATTTCAAACCAGTATATGTCAATGGTACTCAAGCAAATTGTTCAGAAATCACATTAATTTTCAAAGTCAAAGGTCTAACTCATCGCTTCGATAGCCCAGCGTTTCTTCGTTTTCTTCAAAAGCTTCCCATCCTTGGGATCAAAAGAATGCCCGTGGGCAACCCTCGAGTAACATCTCAACCTGGGACATGTCAGATCGTGCCTCGAAGTCAAAGGTTCGTTAAATTTTCGGAGTCCTCACGTTTCGTGACTATGGCTTCAATTTGTATTATGTGGGTGTCATTCGACGTGGTTTGCCGTACTGCACCATAATGTTGAGATATTGAAATAATTTCAACGTTGTCGGAGGTCCGGCGTGTGTACAATGATTGAGTGTAACAGGAATAGGAGGTTCAAATCTATTGTTTGCAGCAGTTTTCGTAGCAAGGACGCGTATCCTATATAACTAGGGGCTCCTCCAAGAAATCCGTGATAACCTGATCGGACGGTGCTCTCATCGCTGGCTTTTGATTTACACTGTCACATTGCTGTTCCGGACATATAAAATATAGACATTTTGCAATTGCCACTTTCCTCTTAATGGTTCAACGGAAGTTGTAAATTTTTCAAGAGAAGCCATTCGTGAATGCGCACAATTTTTCAATTAGCCGGAGGTCATAATCACGAGAGGGCAATGTTGTTATCAGGGATAGATCCAGAAATTGTCATGGGGCCAGTTATCTGGAGGGGCGTCATTTTCTTGAAGCGGCGGCACTGCGAAAGCACCCGGAGGGGCGCCAGTGGATACAAAATTCTAGGGGCGGGATACACTCAGACCTTCCTGAAGAACTCGGCCTTTTTATTGCATAGGGGCGCCTCCGGCTGAAAAATTCGAGCCTGTACACTGGAACCTTTTCAGAGGGACGCCTTTTCCTGGCCTGAGGAACGCCACCTTCCACGTGGAGGTGCATGCCCTCGGTTCCATACCCTTTATCCACCCTGGTTGCCATTGCTCGAAATATGTGCGAGTAAAACAGGAAAACATAGGAAAGATAATTGTAGGTTCCTATTTTCTATCATAAAACCATGGTTCAATACTTTGTTTTTCCTGCTACAAGAGAGCAGCGTTTAACCCGCGCCGTCTCCGTTCAGATCCCCACACCCCGTCTCGGTAAGGGGGGGGGGGAGAGAGTAACCCCCTCTAAAAATCCAAACTAAGCGTCGCACGAAAACGAAAGAGGTGTCTTCGGAAAGCGCTCAACGGGCAGGGCCGGAATCCACCCTCCCCCCACCAAATATTAGTTTTCCCCACACAAGTGACGTCACTAGGCGGGCTAGATTTTCATGACTTTTCACGAGTTACATTATGTTTTTGGCTCTGGGGAGTTCATTATGGGATATTTGAAAACTAAAAACGATTTTGAATCAGAAAAGGAGAGCTAAATCGACAAAGGTCATACAATTTTTTGCCCCCCCCTCCCCCAATTAGTTTTTGGTTTTCAAGTTTTCTTTCATTTTCCTTTTCTAATTGGCAAAGCAGACCGAGAAACGTTGCTGGACATCAACTTGCTCCGATACAAAATGCTTACTTCGGCCAGAATGTTCTATTATATAAGCGTGACGACTGGTTGCACTTTTTGGAGGTGACCTCACTTGACCTTGACTAACTCGTTGACCATAAACGACCTGACTTCGAAATTTTGGAACAGCATGCCAAATTGATGTGGGAAAAGCTATGCCATTTTTGGCGCGCTCCCACGCGCCGTTCTTTCGCTGTTTGCGAAAAAAAACTGGGGGGGGGGGTGGCAGTTGAAGACACCCGGTGACGTCGCGGGTTGACACACAGCATTACTTTATGGTGATCGTGAAATCGGGCTCAGCTCATACGACATAAAGCTAGATATTCATGGGCAGTGCTAAGTAGTGAAGTTTGCTAATTTTTATATCCTTTTGAGAGAAAAATATCCTTTTTAACAATAGTAAATCTGAAAAATTGTAATACATTGAAGTTGAATTCAAGTGGCTGAAAATGACATTGAAAAGTGGCGGAATTCCAATGATTTTCTTGACGGGGTGGAAGGACCCTCTATCCTGTTAAATCTTACCGCGTTCCTGATTTGCCACTCCAATTTCGAATCCGCGGCTACACCCATATATATATTCGCATAGATAACTTCGGTAATAATGCCTATGGAACTTCAAAAAGTTTAGTAAAGATAGCTATGAAACTTACTTCTTTCCTTGATAAATATACGTACTAAACTTTACCAATATGTGTTGCTGGAGTATGTGTTGTTTCGTCCCATTGGCCAGGTTCAAATCACTGGCGGGAAAGTCGAGGAAGGCGAGTTTTCTTGTGTCGTCTTTTGTATAGAGTTTGTTGTGAGTGTGGTCTGGTGGTCGGAATAGAGTATAAGGTGGGTATAAAGTATATTCCTTATATTCTAGAGTATAGAATATATGGTCTCCTTCGCTGCTAGTACCTATGCTGTTTTTGCTGGACAAACATTCTTTGATTTGTGGGCACCTATGAAGCAATTCGCCTACTGGGCTCGTGATTTTGCCACAGCTACATACCTATGGCCTAGGCAACTAGGTAGGTAGGTAGGGGAGGAGGGACAGTTTCTGAACACTTAAGACATGCAACAAATAGCTCTACTGTTGCTTCTGCGTGGCTGAACCAGTAATTGCACTGTTTTTGTTGAACACAAAAATAAACAAACTATCCATATTCAAACAGTTCCTCTGAACGAAAATCCCGTAACCACTTGCAATGAGCAACTTTAAAACATACTTTTTTGTAGTGGTGTGCTGTATTCTGAACATAAAAATGTTGTGCAGGATTACCTCACTGTAGCTGTTGTGGTGGTGGTGGTTATTGGTTTTTATGACATGTCAACTGTTGGGCCATGTAGTGTCACTAATCTCTCACTCTGACTGGTTGCAGGTGAAGAGTGGAGACAGGTGAGACTTGAAAACACAATTTTGTATTGTGAGACAGTTAACTTACCCCTAGACTACTCATCTCCAGTGGTACAATGTATTGCTAGCAGGGTGGGAACTAATGCACTCCTTAAGGTATTTTATCTATTAAAAAATGTATTACACTCCAGATTATACTCAATATACTCAATAGGATGGGCTTTATATGTAATCTGATACAAATGTTGGAAGACAAATATTAATAGAAGCAAATAGAAATAGAATAGAATAGAATAACTAAAATAGAATAGAAGCAAAGCAAGAATATCCCAAAAAAAATTATGGGTTTTCCGCTCCTGGTCACCACTCAAACTAACCACTTTTTGTGGCAGTGAGCAGCCAGACCACAGATTGACACTTGCAATGATGCACCCCTAAGCCCAACACTACCTACCAATCTCAACCACAATAGTCGCAGACATGCTAGCCACTTGCAAGATGGTGCACATGTGCACTGAGTGCAATGTTCTCCAGCTCTGGATCTGAATCTCTGAAAACCTGTGTTCTTGCCACCCATGCAATGGTAAAATTTATCAGTTTTGAGATATCCTTGGAAGTCCTAGAGGCCACCAATCAGAATTGGCTGGGTTAGCATTTTCTGTTCTGAAGTATGTCCTTCAACCAATCAATGCAACATATTTTTATATGATGTAAGCATTAGCAACTTTGCATCCTCCTTTCCTAAACATCCTTTGCTTTGCTCACATTC
The DNA here is from genome assembly GCA_034440575.1 of Imbricaverruca yamaguchii. NCBI lineage: Eukaryota > Metazoa > Arthropoda > Thecostraca > Neoverrucidae > Imbricaverruca > Imbricaverruca yamaguchii. The sequence continues at coordinate 58,008 of JAOTOL010000657.1, read as the reverse complement.
CTGTGGCATGTGCAGTAGCTGAGTTGCATTCATATTACATATGGAATTAGCTGTGTAGGTAGGTTGAGCTGAGGGTGGCATGTTAAGTATTTTTGTTTGTCTTTCATATGGCTAGCCTTTTACTGAGACCAACAAAATGGAAGTGCATTGTCACTGAGTTATGAGCAATAAAACAGTGCTGATCATGAGTTGCTGCCTGGCAGTGCTATCCATTGTTAACTCTTTTGCTCCTATGTTCTGACATTTTATTTCACCAAAAATGACAGTGCATATTACTTATGCATATGATGTAGGTACTGATTACATAGGTTGTTTTTTTGGTCAGTTACTGGTAAACAGGTTCCATGCATACAAAATAATGTCCATAAAAATGCACTCAGAAAGAAGTTGGTGTGCACTTTGATTCCCAATGCAGAAAGTAGGTTTCCACTCTGATTACTAGCCACTAAAAAATGCTGTTGTAGTTGCAAAAAGATATTGAATCACTTCCTGATGATTTTCTTAAGCCAACTGCTCTTGGAAGTCTAAAAATGGTGCCTGTGAACTTTGCTATATCCATACACAAAGAATCAGAACTATGGGATCAGACCTTCATATTTTGGTAGAGACAGGTGGTGCCACAAAGGTGGTGGCATTCATGAATGCCACCACCTTTGTGTTATTTATCCACTGATGTGGGAGGCATCCAAAGGTAGGTGTTCAGGAAACAGAATGTGTTCACCTAACTTACTCCTATTTCCCTAGGTCGGCAAAACAGTGGCTTGTATTTTTCTCTTTAGCATCTGCATTGTAATTGTTGAGAACAATTGCTGTATGCTATGATGGTCCTTGCACAAAAGCCCTTAGCACAAATAAAAAAGTGTATGCACTGAATTTCCTGAAGCTTACTTAGCAACTTTGGTATGCTTTAAGGTGGTAGCAAACAAGTTTTAAACACATTTGTGAGTTTTCATGTGTGTGTGTGTCTTTGGGTTTGGCCAGCCTGCCACTGTGTAGTGATGTCGGCTGTTTCCAGAGGCCGTTTGTGGTGTCAGTATTTTGGTGCTGTTTGTTAAGGGTGAAAGGGCATGAGGAGTAATGTGGTGCGGATGAGAGGGAGCGAAGAAGATTATAGTTGTCTTGTAGAGGCGAGTTGTGAGACAGTTGAGGTGACTTGAAGAATGGTGCGTAGAGGTAGTAGAAGTTGAGATGTCTTGCAGGCTGATGAAGTAGGAGTCGAAGCTGAGCTGGTGCAGAAGTGTAGAGTTTGCCAGTCTGGTTGGTGACATGGGGTGGGGTGTAGTTGGGGGGTTGGGGTCAGGTTATCACCAGTATTGAAATAAAATTGGAAGAACAGTTAGTGTTAGCAAATATCATGTGGGGTTAGTTTTTTGTTTCTTTTTCTTTTTGTTCATTTTATGTTTTTCTTATTTAACATATCTTTTCATTTTCTTTTTCTTTTTTTCCCCATTTTTTTCTTTTTCTTTTTTAACATCTTTTCTTTTTTCCCTTTTTTATCATAGTTCGTGGATTAGGCGTGTGATAGAGAGAAAGTGGAAGAGGTGTTCATGTAGTGTTGTATGTTCATCGTTGAGAAGTGTCGGGAAGTTGTTCATGTTGCAGTAATTTGTGATGGGTTGTCTTTCTGTGTTGTATTTGGTGCAGTGTATGAGTATGTATTTAATTGTGAGTGTTCGTTGACATGTTGTACATTGTGGTCGTGGGAGTTCTTGTAAGAGATAGGAGTGTGTGAGTGCAGTGTGTCCTAGGCGTAATCGTGTTAGTATGCGTTCCTTTTGTCTAGTGTTTTGGTTGATGGTGTGTCAGAGTTTGTGTTTTGGGTGTATTTCGTGTAGTTGTGTGATTGTTGTGTCCCATGTTTGTTGAATGTCTTTGTTGATTGCCTGGCGTATTGTGGGGTAGTAGTCTGATTGTGAAAGTGGGCATGGTGTGGTTTGTTGTAGTGTTGTGGCTATGTTGGCTTCGATGTCTGCGTGTTCGTTGCCGTGTATGTTTGTGTGACTTGGGATCCAGAGTAGTGTTGGTCGTTGTGTTATAGTGAGTTTTTTTGTGGATTTGTAGTATTTTGGGTATGAGTGGGTGTTTGTATGTGGTGTGGGGTGTTATGCTCTGTAATGCTGATTTTGAGTCTGTGGCTATGATGTGTTCTATTTTGGTGTTGTAGATGGTGCAGTATGTCGAGTAGATTGCGTATAATTCTGCCGTGTATGTGGATGTCATGCAGACGGGCACGAAGGATGACCCGCGGCGGTGCTGCGTTGGGATACAGCACCGCCGCTGTGCCCGTCTGCTGTGTGTGTGATTTGGATCCGTCTGTGTAGATGATGTTGTGGTTTGGATGTTGAGCTTTGAAGTGGAGGAAGTGTTGGTGTATTTCTGCGTCCGTGTAGGTGTGCTTTGGCTGGTCTATGAGGTGTGCTTTGGGTGTTTGGTGTTTCCAACATGCAGTGGGTGGTGGTAGTGCTTTTGCTGTGGGGAGTGTGATGTGTAGTTTATTTGCGTTTGCATTGCGTGCGAGTGTGATGTGTAGTTTGTTGTTGGATGCGGCAGCCTATTGTAGTTTGAAGTCGTGTTGTGTTCATGAGTTGGTGTCTGCGTTTGGTTCGGATTTTGAGTGCCTGGGTGCATGGGTGTTGTGCGATGAGTTGTTTTTTAATGATATCTCAAGAGTGTTTCTGTGCGTCTGTGCTTGAGTTCTGGTATGTGGTTATAGTTGTGGAGAGCGAAAGAAGGCGAAGTGGTGAATGCTCCTGTGGCTATTAGTAAAGCTTGGCGTTGCATAGAATCTATAATTTTGAGGGTTGATTTAGGCGCATTTTCGAAAAGTGGGGATCCGCATTCCAAAATTGGCCGAATGATTGATTTGTAAAGAGCTAAGAGTGTGTTTCTGTCGGATACCCAGTTTGTGCCGGAGAGTGCTTGGAGGATGTTTATTCTTTTTGATGCGCGTTTTTGTATGTCTAAGATGTGTGGTCGGAAAGTGAGTTTAGGGTCTAAAATGATGCCTATAAATTTTGTTGTGGTGACGATTGGTACGGGAGTGTTGTCTACTTTTAGTGGTGGCAAATCTGTGTATTTTTGGTAGCCGAAAAGCATGCATTTTGATTTGTGTGGTGCAATGTGTAAGTTTAGAGAGGCGAGTTTGCTATGCAGTTGTATTAATGTGGTTTGTAGTATTCCTAGTGCGTTTTGTGGTGTTTCGTGTGATGTCCATATAACTATATCATCAGCGTATATTGCAATTTTGGCTGGAAGGTTGTCTGGGATGACTGAATTTAGACCTAAAATAAAGAGTAGGGGGCTTAGTACTGAACCTTGCATGAGACCGGTTGTAGGGAATTTTGTGTCTGACATGTGGGGTCCAATTTTGACTTGAAATGAGCGATTGAGAAGATAGAAATGAAGATAGTGTTGCAGTCTGCCCTGTATATCTATGTTGTGTAGGTGTTGTAATAGTGCTGTTATGTTGATGGTGTCGTAGGCTTGTTTGAGGTCCAGGAAGACGGCGGCAGTGGAACGTCTCCCCGCCGCCGCTTCCTGGATGTGTGTGACGAGGTAGGTGAGATTATCTATGCATGAGCGATTAGGAAGAAACCTCGATTGAATAGGAGAGATTAGTTTTTGTGTTTGGATGATATAGAGAAGGCGTTTTTTGACAAGACGTTCGAATAGTTTGTGGAAGCAGCTGGTGAGGGCGATAGGGCGATAGGAAGTGCAGAGAGTTGAGTCAGTGTTTGGTTTGGGTATAGGTATGAGGGAAGCATGTAACCATGATTGTGGGTAGGTGTGTGTGGTCCATGCGGTGTTGTAAGTGTCGAGCAGTGTTTGAAGTGCTGAGAATGGTAAGTGTTTGAAGAAGGCATAGTGAATGTTGTCTGGTCCTACACTTGTGTTTCCTGTCTGTGTGATTGCTAGTTGTAGTTCTGTAAGTTGTTTGTGTGTCTGTGACAGTGTTGTTGTTGTGTCAGTGTGATTGCTTTGCATGGTGGTCTTTGCCTGTGTTGAAATGTTCTGAGTAGTGTCCAAATTTCGCCGAGAGGTGTGAATCTGTTAAATTGGGTGCAAAATGTATTCCAGGTCTTTTTTGCTTGTTTAATGGTGCGTCGGCATAGTGCTCTCTGATGTTTGTAGGCTGTTAGTGTTTCTGCTGTGTGGTGTCTTTCATGTCTGTGGCGTGCGTGGTCCCTCGCGCGGATCGCCCGGTGGCACTCTTCGTCCCACCAGGGAGCCGCGCGAGGTTTGTGTTGGTGTCTTTGTTTCGTTCGTGGTATGTGTTCGTGTGCTGTGGTGAGGATGATGTCTGCAAACTGTTCTGGTGTGTGTTGTGGATTGTATGCTGTTTGTGCGGCTAAGGAATCTGAAAAAGGGATCCAGGATGCTTTTTTGAGATTCCACCGGCCTGGCTGGGGGTTGGGTGGGCCGGTGGTCGGGATTTGGTCAAAGGTAATAGTAATGGGTGCGTGGTCGCTAAAGTGTGGGTCAGGGTCGGATGTCCAGGACATTGTGAGGCAGTGCCCTAAAGTTACTTCACCATTAACTGTGTGGATGAAGAAAGAAGTTGCTTCGGAATAGTGAAAGATTGGAAGAAAATAAAGGATCGCCACTTAAGGATTAAAAAAGTGGAATAACTTTCACTTCCGTCAGATGCATTTTATGGTATTTCTCAGTCGTGTGCATGATGACTGCCCATGCATCATGTGGCAAACTCGTAAAAACCTAAGACAAGGATGAAATAGCACAATTCCATTAACTGTGAATTTCCAGGTCACATCATCAGTTATTTTACACTGTTGTGAGGGCTATGCAGGAAGAGGCAAGGGTGACATCTGGGGTTGTAGGCAGGAGGGAGCTGATCGGTACTAGGTGGGTTGGTGAGCCGGTGTTGAGTATGGTGAGGTTATGCTGTGTGGCTATTGCTATGAGTATGTGTGCTCTGTGATCCAGTTGTATTGTGCGGGTGTCCCATAGTGGGTGATGTGAGTTAAAATCTCCGGTGAGGATGATAGGTGTGCGAATTTGGTCAAGTGCTTTAGTTAATTCCGAGAGGATTTCTGTGTTTCGCGCGGGTGGGTCGTAAATGTTGATGAGTGTAGGGTATGTTGTGTACATGAATTTCAGTTAATAGTATGTCTGCCATGGTGTCAAAGTGTATCAGGTGGTGAGGGGTCGTGTTCCTAATGTATGTGCATACACAGCCTGATCTGTGTGGGTTGCGTGTGTCGTGTCTGTGTAGTATGTACTGAGAGATGTGAAAGAAATACATAATAACAATCTTTCATATACAAATATAGGCATATAATTATGCGTACCTGGTGTGTCACAGACGTGATGAAGAAATTGAGCACTTCATGCACTCAATTAAATACTCTTCAAGATTGAAAACCTTATGTTTCTGGCTTTATTCAATATCATAAGTAGTATCTGTGTACGTGCCATTCGCATTGCTGACCGATCGCAGATACCACCCTGGAAATTAGTGTCGCAAGAAATAGGCCTGGCTCTGCACGTTCAGAAGGGTGATGTTCCCACCAATCTGTTCTGGCTAAATGCACTGGAGCATACAGCCACATATGACGGACGCACACTAATATATACAGACGGCTCAAAAGGAAAGCAGGGTGTCTGATGCGCATTCGTCACCGGATTCACCACGAGGTTCTCCTCACTTCCATCAAACGCATCCATTTATACATTGGATCTGGCTGTGACCATCAATCCAGGAAGTTCTGTGGGATATCTTAGACTAGCTCACCCTACTGAAACGAGGGAGATTCGTTTCCTTATGTTGGATCCCAAGCCACGTTGACATAAGGGGGAATGAACTCACTGATGCAGCGGCGAAACGAGGGGTACAGAAACCATGCGTTCGCACCATCCCTCTCCCTTCACGGGATTTTTACCCATTCATCTCAGAGCGCGCCCTTAAGCCCAAATAATCAACCAATCAGCCATTCATCTCAGAATGCATGCATGATAAATGGTAAGGCAGCTGGGATGCTCCGGGCACCAACAAACTCCAAGCAATCAAACCACGAATAAGATACTAGTCCTCGTCTTCCAGGAAAGATCGAGCGGAGGAGGTGGCGTTGACACGACTCCAAATCGGATACATACACCACACACTGCCACCTCCTTATAAATGAAGACAAGCCAGTATGCCCACGATGCAATTCTCTACTAATGGTACACAGTGATAAATTATTCGTGAAATAGAGTGGAAAATACCACTTTCTGAACACTCAATCGACATCCTGCTCCTTCGTGCGTGATTCTGAATTATTCGTGTTTTCTTTCTAACAGTATTTCGCTTATAAGTATCATATTAATGCTCAGGATAAGGAAGGTGACGCACGACAAATTTCGCAACGCAATTTCAGGTGAAGAAATTAACTATCATGTGATATGGCATACAGTGTCAGCTTATAACATATGCATTTTTTCCTCCCTGTCGCGAATATAGCTCTTCATAAATTATTGAATATCAAAGCAAAGGATAAAGGTGCAGTCATAAGTACCGAAACCACTGGCTCAAATTTGAGTGAAAAATATCAAAAGCATTTTTAATGACACGAATTTTATGACAAATTTCAACATCCTACTGTGCTCGTTTCGACATCTCACACCTAACGAAAAGCCATTATTTTAACCCTGATGGTACAGCACATTCTCACATGTCAGCACTACGCTCAGGAGGGAGCCCAGTACCTTGGAACCAACATGACATTCCTAAGTCTCTTTCAAGACGACTCAGACTACTTAGGAAAGGTGTATTGATACTTTAGGAAAGTGGAATTTTTAAAATAATACATTCAGGTCAGTAAAACCAGTCATCCAACCACAACACTAGGACATGGTTATGACTAATTAGTTCTCTATTCTGTTATGGGCGCTAAATTATATACCGTGGTCGATGCGCCCTAAAACCCCAGCCACTCACTCAGGCGTGATGCGTGCGATGTCCATCCCTGCATATGTTGATGTGCGATGTCGGGTCACCTTCGTAGGTGATCTAGACTGGACGCCTTATGCTGGTTTAATCGGCTGATTTTTGCGCTTGGACCGCTCGCGACCAAATTGGATGGTGCGGAATTTTGTATGACCTTTGGAACAGTGTAAAATAATTGACGATGCAACCTGGAAATTCACAGCTAATGGAATTGTGCTATTTCATCCTTGTCTTAGGTTTTTACGAGTTTGCCACATGATGTATGGGCAGTCATCATGCACATGACTGCTAAATACTGTAAAATGCATCTGACTGAAGTGAAAGTCATTCTGCTTTTTTAATCCTTAAGTGGCGATCCTTTATTTTCTTCCAATCTTTCACTATTCCAAAGCAACTTCTTTCTTCATCCACACAGTTAATGGTGAAGTAATTTTAAGACACTGCTTTGGAATGTTCCGTGTAGACTGCTGGTGATCGGGACGTAGCATGGCATCGCGGGTCGACCCACGCCGCCGACTGCCTGACGTCGGCCGCGCCCAGGAGCGGCGCACCGCTACCAATGCTCTCCGCAACGAGGAGCGCAGGCATCAGCGACACCGCATCCATGCGGCCAACCGGCGCTTGGATGATCAGACCACCTTGCCGCCGACTGCGCAGGCTCAAGCGCCGGCACCGAAAAGTGAGTGATGTGGGGACAGCCAGACATCAAAGCTGAGGCCGAACGTATGCTTATTGCAATAGACTATCGCGCCAAACAGTGCCCCTCAAGACCAAGATCATACCGAGGGCTAGTTGTGCTGAGAGGAGGAGCAATACGTGGGGGTGCGCCACCACCGTTTACCCGTCGACAGCTCTGCATGCCGCGCAATCCGGCGCCTGCAGCGCGGAACATTAAAATCTCGCTTTGCCTCGTTCAGACTTGGTCCGTGTATTCCCTACAGGGTTAAAATATTGGTTTTCCGTTAGGTGTGAGATGTCGAAACGAGTACAGTAGGATGTCGAAATTTTCCTTGGAATTAGTGCCATTTAAAATACTTTTGATGTCTTCGGACTCAAATTTCAGCCAACGGTGTAGGTACATATGCTGGCACCTTTATAATTTGTTTTTATATTATTAATTTAAGAAGAGCTACAGTCGGGATAGGGAGAATAGGGAGATAGGAAGATAGCTGCTATAATCTGGTATTGCATTTTGCATTGCCCTATCACATTTTTGGTAATTCTTTCACCTGGAATTGCATTGTGAAATGTTCGCGTACCACCATTCTTTATCGAGAGAATGCGCATGAGACAATGCTACTTATAAATGGGATACTGTCAGAAAGGAGGCATGAAAACCTCATGAGCATGCATCAAGGAGCAGGATGTCGATATTTCGTGTAGAAGGATGTCGATTGATTGTTCAGAAAGTGGTATATTCCACCCTATTTCTTGAATAATTTATCACTGATTCCCTATGACCATATGATTCTCTCCTGGCAGTTGAGAGCCGGCGAGATATGCTGGTTCGGTGGAAGGTGGAGCGGGACAAAAAGAGGGAGCTCGAGAAGATTCAGCGATTGCGGAAACCGGCATTCCACACGGGCCTCGTCATCCATCCGACTTGCGAGTTCACCGCCATGGGGACACAAAGTAAGCAGTGGTCCAACCGGGGTAAGTTATTGGGTTTGAGTAGGACAACTCAGCGCTTGGCAATGGTTACGGCAAGGCGATTTAGCCGTCAGTAGCTGTTGGGCAAGGGAGCTCAGCTCCTGGTAGGAATTATACAAAGGCGGCTCGTCGCTTGGTGTTTATGATACGGCGATTTAACGGGCTCTAGCTGCTTGGTTAGAGAGCCCAACACATGCTAAGTGTTAGAGAAAGGAGGCTAAGCACTTGGCAAGGGTTGTGGTGAAGCCTCGCGACTAACTCGTGAGGAGTAGCTGTTGGGTAAAAGGAGCATCTTGTAGCTTGCAACTACTCCCAGAACAATGAGAACTCTACATTAAATGTTGTGACTGACTGTTCTTATCAAATGTGTCCAAATTATGAAATTTAAGTGGAAAGTGACAACCGGTCAATAATGTACATCTTAAGTCGTATGTAAGTCGTTTGTTGACACCTTCCGTAGGTCTACGTCAGTGCACCCATGGAATGGATACCTGACAATAAAACGGCTGTCGTGAACTACCTCCAATTGCCACTTATAGATTTCGATGTGATGCTCGGCTGTACCCAGACCTAGATTCGTGCTATGCAGTTGCACACAAGATGTACTAATATGTACATCCAACATGTTAGTTACTTCTGTAATATAAAAATTAGAGAATGTTTATCTAGATATGGTGCTCAAGCAGGGATATCGATTCAAAAACATTGGGTGGGAGGGGGGGGGGGAAGTGTCAACGTACTGGACCCCATCACACCCCAACCAAAAACTGATCGGATTTTGCCCTCTATATTTTCAGACCTAAATAATTTTTATTTTTTATGTGACGATGTGTATGTTGTCAGCACCCCGCCAACGGGCAAAATCGTCCAGTGACAGTGAAGTCACATAAGCAAAAGAGCACTACACAGCAGAGTGGAAAACTTACTTTCTGGGTTGGGAGTCTGAGTGCATACTGAGTTCTTCCAGAGTACATTTTCATGGACATATTATTTTTTATACATGGAATCTGTTCACTGGTAACCGACGGGAAAGTCCTATGTAGTCAGTACCTACGTAAAATGGATAAGTAAAATGCATCGTCATTTTTGGTCAAAGCAAATATCGCAGCATATTGGGTACTTGTGACTGCACAAAGAATTAAAATTTTGAATTGAAATGGATGGCACAACCAGGCAGAGAATCGCGATAATCAGCATAGCTTCGTCTCTCATAACTCACAGGAGCAATGCATTTTCCACTGTTGCCTTCAGTACAAGGCTAGCCACATGAAAACAAATAAAAATACTGAAGCCTCAGCTCAGAGCACATGCCTACCTACGCAGCCAATTTCCTACGCAATACGAACCCACCTCCGCTAGCGCACACGCCACAGTCAGAGGTCGGAGGTGACAGCGATGCGCAACCCGAAGGACCGGTCAAGGTTTTGTGTTTGGGCCATGACACTGTTAACAATATGTTCAAAGTTGCTATTGATCATGACGTCATATGAAAAACGCCTTGCATCGATTGGTTCAGAGACAGATTTCAGAACAGAAAACACTAACGCAGCCAATTCTGATCAACGGCATCCGGAACTCCGGAGGACGTCTCTTAAAACTGTCAAACTTTCCATTCACCGTCACCGTCACCGTCAACACCATCACCATCACCATCACCATCACCATCACCATCACCATCACCATCACCATCACCATCCCCTCACCCCACACACCAACAAACACAGCAGCTTAAATATACTATTTCTGCATGGGCGCTGCATGACTGAAGCAGTTGATGCGCCCCTAAGCCCAAATAACCAACCAGATATAATATTTATCCGCCCATATGCAGGGTAAAACACAACGACCTTGATGGAGCATCGAAGCACAGCAGCCCTGAACTGTGGTGACGATGGGTGAAGGTATTTCCTTGGTGCTTAACGTTAGGGAGTGGCGAAACCAAAGTTTTAGTGGAGCGAGTTCAGGGTCGTGGAGAGGGCACAGCTTCCACAAAAGCGTATCAATCGAAAATAATGTTCTCTGATCAATCATGCAGTCAGTATGATCGCCGAGTCTAGTCAGTCACCATATACGACAACAAACAAACTAAAATGCACAACGAATCACAGACATCAATCAGCGCAATCGCCCTACTATTTGTTTTTTTAAACAACAGTAAACACTCCGTCTGTACCCAATGGCGGAGCCAAGAGCAAGAGAAGGACACACTGGGTGCATGCCTCTGGTCACAGCCAAGGAGTCCCGAAAGGTCAGCCCAGGAGATTCCCAGAAGGGCCATTTTTGAAATGGATATGTCGGCTCGAACGGTTTCTTTCCAAGAGTCGGAAATAAAAAAATACAAAACTTCGGAAAGTGGGAATAATGGCAGAAATCAAAGCAGTCTTCAGATCGGTGGAATTGGAATGGTCCCCGCCCCAGGTGTGTCGCAACAGGTGGATTTTTACTGTGGCCCTGTTAGTACTTGTAATCCTTTGCCTCAAAAAGGTTAAGTGCGGAGTTTTCTATGCCTATGGTGGTGCTTGGACCCCACCATATTTGTGTTCTTGACCTCATTGGCCAATTTGATTGATAATTTCCTTGAAATTGACTTTGGACGGATAAAGGAGGATAATATTGCAAAATTTGCAAAATTCCGCCATTTGCAGTATTTGCATCATACCAACACCAAATCATACTGTTCTTTCATGAAATCAAATAACTACTTTCCCAAAATTTTAATAAAGATCAATGTTACTACTTGGGGTCAAGCCAAATTCTCCCTTCTAATCGTAGTATTCTCTCTTCTTCAACTGATGGCACCACCAAGAGTAGGAAAGCCCTTCGGTAAGTTTTCTTTCAGAATCCATTCTGAATTTTCCGGTGCTCGGCAGGTTTCTTTTCCGGTGGCCGACGCCTTCTTTTTGGGAGTCATTGACGCCTTTTTTTGTATCCGCAGGGTGATATTCCGGGCAGAAATTGATTTTTGGTAAACCAGCTGCGACTTGTGGGGCACCGACACGACGTTTTGGCCACAGTGATATTTTCAAGGACAACGGCGTGGAATTTGTTTTGTCCAAGTGCGATTTTCGGGGGCACGTGGTCACTTGTTGGGATCCCTAACACGATTTTTAGTAGATAGGACACGAGTTGGGGGGGGCAATACGTTTTATGGGCTTTTGGAGCGGTTGTTGGGACCCAGAGTTATTTTCCGTGTCGGTACTGTTTTTCGTTGCCCCGGCTTCATGTGTTGGGTAATCCAAATGAGACTTTTGGAGCCCCGTTGCGACCTGTCATGTTCCTAGCGTGGCTTTCAGGGACCCAGGCGACAATTCTTTGTAACCCAGGCTCGTCGTGACTTACGGGGGCCCCGGCCCGACCGTACCATTCGTGACCTCCGTCGTGATTTTCTTGAACCCCAATACAACTCATTTGAGCCCCCAGCGTGATTTTCATGGGCCCATGTGGGAACTTCTGAGGCCCAAGTGTCCTCTTCAGAAGCCCCTGCGCGACTTTTTTGTCCCCAGTGCTATTTTCCGTGGCTCCGATGCGATTATTGGGGCCCAAACTATATTTTTAGGTAGACTGGCTCATTTTTTACGGAGCTCGACGGGATTCTGGGGGGGGCACAACCTGTCAATGGGAAACTGCCCACAATGCCCCCTCCCAATTCGGTACGCCACTGTGCCATGCAATTCTGCAACATAAGCATCCAGGAATAGCTCATCTGCTTAATCACCCGCACATCATTTCAACTCGCAAGTTCTCCGGACAGTTTGAGGAAAGTCAAACATCTGCTACATGGGTAGACAAGGATGTGCTATTAGGCAATGTGGAACCATGATATTCAGATCATAGTACTTTTTCTACAATGCATACCTTCTTCCGCATGCTGCTTTGAAGATGGATAGGGGGGCAAACTAACATTGGTGGGTGCATGGCCCACACGAAAGGATACAAATCAACGCGCCTACGCTGAAGTGACTATGCATTTGGAGACACTGCCAGCAGGCCGCAACACAGTGTCCTAAAATTATTTCACCATTAACTGTGCGGATGAAGAAAGAAGTTGCTTGGGAATAGTGAAAGATTGGAAGAAAATCAAGGATCGTCACTTAAGGATTAACAAGTGGAATGCCTTTCACTTCAGTCACATTCATTTTACATTATTTACCAGTTGTGTGTATAATGACTGCCCACACATGTAGCAAAATGGTTATTTAAAAAAAATAAGGCAAGGATGAAATAGCACAATTCCATTAACTGAATTTCCAGGCCACATGGTCAATTATTTTACACTGCCGCAACAGCAGCCCCGGCCACTATCTGCCGGTGGTGATTGTGTCGCCCTGCTGTTTCAGAGGAACCTCCGGCTACACGTCGTGTGACCCGCTCGATGACACGCACTGCCGCCACCACGCAGCGAACGGCCGTCCCCCGTCCGACTGCTCCCCGTCCGACTGCTCCCCGTCCGACTTCTCCCCGTCCGACTTCTCCCCGTCCGACTGCTCCCCGTCCGACTGCTCCCCGTCCGACTTCTCCCCGTCCGACTGCTCCCCGTCCGACTGCTCCCCGTCCGACTTCTCCCCGTCCGACTGCTCCCCGTCCGACTGCTCCCCGTCCGACTTCTCCCCGTCCGACTGCTCCCCGTCCGACTGCTCCCCGTCCGACTGCTCCCCGTCCGACTGCTCCCCGTCCGACTGCTCCCCGTCCGACTGCTCCCCGTCCGACTGCTCCCCGTCCGACTTCTCCCCGTCCGACTGCTCCCCGTCCGACTTCTCCCCGTCCGACTGCTCCCCGTCCGACTGCTCCCCGTCCGACTGCTCCTCCGTCCGACTTCTCCCCGTCCGACTGCTCCCCGTCCGACTGCTCCCCGTCCGACTTCTCCCCGTCCGACTTCTCCCCGTCCGACTGCTCCCCGTCCGACTGCTCCCCGTCCGACTGCTCCCCGTCCGACTGCTCCCCGTCCGACTTCTCCCCGTCCGACTGCTCCCCGTGCGGGTGCTGGGCCACGCGCTCGTGCGCAGCCAACTGCGGTTGCCGCCAAGCCAGCGGTGAGTGCGGTGGCGGTCACTGGACCCTGTGCAGCTGTGTGTAGGCACTTCACTCAGTGACCCTCCACACGACACGGACTGTATTGTGGACTGTGGACTGTACACTATCGGCGGGCGAGGAGTCGTTAGCTGTGGACCGATGCTCCGCTCTGGCCCACTGTGGACAAAAGGCACGACCGACGTGAGAACAAGTGTCCGGATCATGACCACAGGATCATAGATATCGCGCAAAGGGTCTGACCTGTAATAGTGAGTTCGTCGGCATGGGAGGTTTGCGAAATTTACTTATAGTACCACTACTGCCATGTGGTTTCCATAGGCAAGCGCACGCAATAGTACTCTAGTACAATAGTAGAGGTAAACCCCACAACACATCATAAACACAAAGCTGAAGCTAAGTTTGTAGATAAAATTACGCAAGTGTGAGCAAAGCAGCAACAACCCAGCGTTTTTGTCATCCCTACTCACATCGATGGCACGGCAATAGGTTGGGTCAGATGAAGTGAACGGTCCAATAGTTCCGCTTGTGTTTTTTTTTTGTCTGATTTCTAAGCATAATACAATGATAACATTGTGTTAGCTGCAGCGGCCGGTCTGTTGGGTACCGTCAGGTGTCTACACGGCCGGTCTGTTGGGTACCTTCAGATGTCTTCACGGCCGGTCTGTTGGGTACCTTCAGATGTCTTCACGGCGGTCTGTTGGGTACCGTCAGGTGTCTTCACGGCCGGTCTGTTGGGTGCCGTCAGGTGTCTTCACGGCCGGTCTGTTGGGTACCGCCAGGTGTCTTCACGGCCGGTCTGTTGGGTACCGTCAGGTGTCTTCACGGCCGGTCTGTTGGGTACCGCCAGGTGTCTTCACGGTCGGTCTGTTGGGTACCGTCAGGTGTCTACACGGCCGGTCTGTTGGGTACCTTCAGATGTCTTCACGGCCGGTCTGTTGGGTACCGTCAGGTGTCTTCACGGCCGGTCTGTTGGGTACCGTCAGGTGTCTTCACGGCCGGTCTGTTGGGTGCCGTCAGGTGTCTTCACGGCCGGTCTGTTGGGTACCGTCAGGTGTCTTCACGGCCGGTCTGTTGGGTACCGTCAGGTGTCTTCACGGCGGTCTGTTGGGTACCGCCAGGTGCCTTCACGGCCGGTCTGTTGGGTACCGCCAGGTGTCTTCACGGCCGGTCTGTTGGGTACCGTCACGTGTCTTCACGGCCGGTCTGTTGGGTACCGTCAGGTGTCTTCACGGCCGGTCTGTTGGGTACCGCCAGGTGTCTTCACGGCCGGTCTGTTGGGTGCCGTCAGGTGTCTTCACGGCCGGTCTGTTGGGTACCGTCAGGTGTCTTCACGGCCGGTCTGTTGGGTACCGTCAGGTGTCTTCACGGCCGGTCTGTTGGGTACCGTCAGGTGTCTTCACGGCCGGTCTGTTGGGTACCGTCAGGTGTCTTCACGGCGGTCTGTTGGGTACCGCCAGGTGCCTTCACGGCCGGTCTGTTGGGTACCGCCAGGTGTCTTCACGGCCGGTCTGTTGGGTACCGTCACGTGTCTTCACGGCCGGTCTGTTGGGTACCGTCAGGTGTCTTCACGGCCGGTCTGTTGGGTACCGTCACGTGTCTTCACGGCCGGTCTGTTGGGTACTGTCAGGTGACTTCACGGTCGGTCTGTTGGGTACTGTCACGTGTCTTTACGGCCGGTCTGGTGGGTACCGTCACGTGTCTTCACGGCCGGTCTGTTGGGTACCGTCAGGTGTCTTCACGGCCGGTCTGTTGGGTACCGTCAGGTGTCTTCACGGCCGGTCTGTTGGGTACCGTCAGGTGTCTTCACGGCCGGTCTGTTGGGTACCGTCAGGTGTCTTCACGGCGGTCTGTTGGGTACCGCCAGGTGCCTTCACGGCCGGTCTGTTGGGTACCGCCAGGTGTCTTCACGGCCGGTCTGTTGGGTACCGTCACGTGTCTTCACGGCCGGTCTGTTGGGTACCGTCAGGTGTCTTCACGGCCGGTCTGTTGGGTACCGTCACGTGTCTTCACGGCCGGTCTGTTGGGTACTGTCAGGTGACTTCACGGTCGGTCTGTTGGGTACTGTCACGTGTCTTTACGGCCGGTCTGGTGGGTACCGTCACGTGTCTTCACGGCCGGTCTGTTGGGTACCGTCAGGTGTCTTCACGGCCGGTCTGTTGGGTACCGTCACGTGTCTTCACGGCCGGTCTGTTGGGTACCGTCAGGTGTCTTCACGGCCGGTCTGTTGGGTACCGTCACGTGTCTTCACGGCCGGTCTGTTGGGTACTGTCAGGTGACTTCACGGTCGGTCTGTTGGGTACTGTCACGTGTCTTTACGGCCGGTCTGGTGGGTACCGTCACGTGTCTTCACGGCCGGTCTGTTGGGTACCGTCACGTGTCTTTACGGCCGGTCTGGTGGGTACCGTCACGTGTCTTCACGGCCGGTCTGTTGGGTACCGTCAGGTGACTTCACGGCCGGTCTGTTGGGTACCGCCAGGTGCCTTCACGGCCGGTCTGTTGGGTACCGTCAGGTGTCTTCACGGCCGGTCTGTTGGGTGCCGTCAGGTGTCTTCACGGCCGGTCTGTTGGGTACCGTCAGGTGTCTTCACGGCCGGTCTCTTGGGTGCCGTCAGGTGTCTTCACGGCCGGTCTCTTGGGTGCCGTCAGGTGTCTTCACGGCCGGCAGTCACGCGCCTCAGTCACGCGCCTCAGTCACGCGTCAGGTGTGGTGTCGTGTTGTGTTGGCAGGTGGCTGTCGGGGCGACGGCACCCGAGTCGGCACCGCGGCGCGGCCGATCGGCCACAGCCGCCCGCTCGCCGGAACCGAACCTCCAGCCCAAGTCTGAGCCCGACCAAGCTCGAATCAGGTGAACGATCCCACCATATAAACACGGGTACATCGTACGAGAATTTAACTGGTGACGGTGTAGGGTTTTTCTCGTGGCCTGTTCTACCTTCCGAAGAGAGGAACTGAGAAATTATTGCAATTATCTCAACCACCGCAAATGCTTTGTTACTGTTCAAGCAAGTTATTGTTTTTTTAAGTAGTGATAATGATGTCTTATGTGCTTACCTATACAGTTGTCCGGTGAGAAGCTGGTCAAAAGGGCAGTTTTGGGCCCAAAGGCACCTTTGGCACAGGCGGGGCACATAAGGCACGTTATTTTGGGGCTAAATTTAGAACATTCCGGCCAAGAGGGCACTTTTCGGTCAAAAGAGCACTGGCCAAAAGGGCACTTTGGTCTCATGGAATGCATCATGTTCAAAACCTACCATGTCTGGTTAGGCCATGTGGAATAGGGCTATCACTGACATGGGGACTAAAACACAGCAGCTAAAACACAGGTTCTCAACAACTCTTGCTCCCAATGTCTGTACAAGGGAGATAAATGCACTCTGTCTTACCATGACTGCGTTGCAAGCCAAGTGCCTCGCTGTGATAAACGTCACCGGGTGCACACACGCACACACTGTCTTGTCGCCAATTTCGCCGGTAATGAACGGTGGTGCGTCTCCGCTAAGCTGACCCGTCGTCTTTCCAGCAGCTCTCGGACGCCACTACACGGCGCGACCCTGCATGTTAACGATCCGGTCGACGGTGCAGACGAAGTGTTACTCACCCCAGGTAGGTGCGCCGACCATTTCGCCGTCAGCTGTTTGGACGCCTCATGATTCCACATGTGCTTTAGTCGTGCATCGACTGCCCTGTGGACAACTGGCATGCTCACTTGAAATAGTTTTTTTAAAAAAATAAAAATGTAATCCGAGTTGTTGGGGTGGCTTGAGGAGCCAGGGTTCTATTGCTAAGCAGAGCTTGTTGCGTGAACCCTGGACCCACCACCCGATTCATGAACTCCAGTTCAACGGCAGAATTTAGACCGAAAGTTTAACGTGCCGCCAATGCACCGACACGGCCGCCCGGTAGCTCGTCCCCGGCCTTATCGGGCCAGCTGCCAACTGACACTCCCGGCCGGGGGCTAAATGCGAGCGCGCGAAGTGACTCGAACCCCATGTTTCCAGTACAGGGGAGACCAGTGCAGGCCAGCGCTCTAACCAACTGAGCTACCGGGGCGGCAGTTCGTTGAAGTTCCACACGGGCGTCTAATTCATCAACTAGAGCAATACGGGATTGACATAAAAGTTATAGGTTGGATTGAGTTTTTGTCATGGAGAATGATACATCGAGTAGATTATATTGATGCAAATCTGAATGGAAGACTGTTGTAACAGCAGTGCCACAGAGCTTTGTTCTAGATGCACTTCTTTATCATCTTTGTGAACAGCATTGAGATATGTCTGAGGAATAGGGTGTTTAACTTTGCTGATGACATCACGCTTGTAGGAGTGGCTAACAATAGTGATGAATCTAACAATATTCAACTAGACTTGAGAGGACCTAAAATGTGGGCTGACAAATGATAGATGCGATAACTGCGTTAGCTTTGAACTATGATAACTGTATCGTTATGCATCTGGAGTATGGAAGTGACACTCTGGTATATAATGGGAGACAGGGAAATAGATGTCGTTGAAGAGGAAAAGACTTATCTGCGTTGGTTTCATATGACCTTAAGACAGAACAAAAATATTGTACCTCAGCTAGAAACATGACAAACAGGTAGGAACCATGAATAGGAGTACGAAGTAAACGAGCGAAGAAGTTACGAAAAACTGCTTAGTCTACATGTGACCCCACTTGGAAAATTGTATGCAGGCATGGGGCCCCTACTTAGAAAGATGTATGCTTGAAAGAGTGCAGCTCAAAGCCACTATATTTGTCAGTGGAACAGCCGCTAAACAATTTAGAGAAAAGCTTATCAGGCATGTACTAACTGTGTGTGTGTGTGGGGGGGGGTGAATTTGTCCAGCCTGCCACCGTGTTGGTGATGTCGGCTGTTTCAGTCTGTGTGTAGACGTGTATATGTAGCGGTGTTGTGCTATATGTGTAGTAAGAGGGGGTGAGGAACATTGTAGGCGGGAAAGTAGACGAAAAGGGAATAGTAAAGTTGACTTGTTGAAAGGTGCTGGAGTAAAGTTGGGGCCATCTTGAAGCAAACAGGTTAGAGACGAGCAGAGTTGAGTTGAGCTGTCATGAATATGAATTGGCAAATCTGGTCGAAGGTCGAAGATAATGCAGTAGTGAAACGTTGCCAGTCCGGTTCTAACCCAAGTAAAGTAGCCAAAGGGCTAACATCATTGAAATGTTTAAAATCATTAAATGGTGAAATAATGCTAATATTGATGGTACATTTCTATTTAGAGTATTAATTCAGGATCATCGATTCAGGTTGGACAAGTCAAAGTGTAGGACGGTTAAACGTCAGCAGGTTTTCAGTCAAAGTTTGGTTGATCAGCGGAATAGATTGCTTGCTGGTGTAGTGGGCAGTCGGTCCCTCAGTGAATGTATTACAAAGAAAAATTAGGGTGGAATATTTATAGGCTGGAGAATCTTGCTTTTCAGTTATAATTGGTGATGTATGGGGTGAGACTTATGCTGGCGGGTGTGCTGTGTGGGTCCCAGATATGATGATCAGGTGGTTGAAAAAGTTTGAAAATATAATGAAGGAGTTTGAAAATTAGTAAGGTACCATGGGTGTAGAGGAGTGTGTCAGGCAATATCAAATGAATAGCGTCATAAGTTGGAGTAGATAATTCCCTTGGAACTTGGATAAGGTATTTATTGACTAACTTGTGTCAGTGTCATTTTTCTCGTCTTATGTTATATCTTCCTTATACACTTGCCGACATTGGCCCCTGTGGCTCTTATATAATTAATCGCTTTATGACTTCAAATTGTACAAGCCGATGCTCACCTTGGGGTGTGGATACGTGATGTGGCCGAATGAGGTAAACAATGCCACTGTTTAGATGCTTCTTGTTGAACAGTTTCATGTTTGCTTTGCTTTAGGTATTTCTTCCCCGCACTTTTCGCGATGGGAAACTAACATCAAGCATGTATTTAAGATTGCTCACTAGCACTGTTTGTCGCTGCCTTTTCTCCTGTGTGCGACCAACACTGGCAGAGAATGTCCGTGGTCTCCTCTACCCGAAAATGCGATGTTTTAGGTGAACTTAAGACTCGTGGCCTGGAATTGCTCAGCCAGATATGCCGTTCGTCGAGTGGCGATTTCCGCGCAAAAAAAGTATGTTTAATTGGGTAACCTGACTCAATGTTTTATGTACGTGGATATTACAGTAAAGGATCACGCAGCGTGCATCCAGTTTTTAAACTACAGACCTTGCATGCGAAAAATACTAACCGAAGTTTTTCTTTATTCACGTATGAAAATATTTTCTTCCTTCAATCAGATTAAACAGCGAGGACATTCAACATGGTACGTCCAAAATTGTACGCTTAAGTATTTGTGTTTTACCTGCTTCCTCATCCGTGACTATTTTTCTTACATGGGACTTCTGGCTGAACAAATTCTAAGGGAACTAAACTAACTAACTACATTTTAAAAAGAACTACTGACGGAGTACCTGTGAATGACGAAGAAACTATGACTGACGTGACACCTCTGACTGATGCGACACATGTGCTGTCACCTCTGGCCGGACACATGTGCTGCCTCCTCTTACCGGACACATGTGCTGCCTCCTCTGACTGGACACATGTGCTGCCACCTCTGACCGGACACATGTGCTGTCACCTCTGACCGGACACATGTGCTGCCTCCTCTGACTGGACACATGTGCTATCACCTCTGACCGGACACATGTGCTGTCACCTCTGACCAGACACATGTGCTGTCGCCTCTGACCGGACACATGTGCTGTCACCTCTGACCGGACACATGTGCTGCCTCCTCTGACCGGACACATGTGCTGTCACCTCTGACCGGACACATGTGCTGCCACCTCTGACTGGACACATGTGCTGTCACCTCTGACCGGACACATGTGCTGTCACCTCTGACCGGACACATGTGCTGCCACCTCTTACCGGACACATGTGCTGCCACCTCTGACCGGACACATGTGCTGTCCCCTCTGACCGGACACATGTGCTGTCACCTCTGACCGGACACATGTGCTGCCACCTCTTACCGGACACATGTGCTGTCACCTCTGACCGGACACATGTGCTGTCACCTCTGACCGGACACATGTGCTGTCACCTCTGACCGGACACATGTGCTGTCACCTCTGACCGGACACATGTGCTGTCACCTCTGACCGGACACATGTGATGTCACCTCTGACCGGACACATGTGCTGTCACCTCTGACCGGACACATGTGCTGCCACCTCTTACCGGACACATGTGCTGTCACCTCTGACCGGACACATGTGCTGCCACCTCTTACCGGACACATGTGCTGCCACCTCTGACCGGACACATGTGCTGCCACCTCTTACCGGACACATGTGCTGCCACCTCTGACCAGACACATGTGCTGTCACCTCTGACCGGACACATGTGCCGCCTCCTCTGACCGGACACATGTGCTGCCTCCTCTGACCGGACACATGTGCTGTCACCTCTGACCGGACACATGTGCTGTCACCTCTGACCGGACACATGTGCTGCCTCCTCTGACTGGACACATGTGCTATCACCTCTGACCGGACACATGTGCTGTCACCTCTGACCAGACACATGTGCTGTCGCCTCTGGCCGGACACATGTGCTGTCACCTGTGACCGGACACATATGCCGACCAGCGATCAGCATGATTGCTGCCTCCGCCAAGTTTAAGCACTTGGTCGGCTCGCCGTGGATCACCGTTCAGCGAGGCAGCTCTTCTAAGCTCAAGCTAGCTCAGGAACAGCGGCAGCGAGTTGCGCACGCCATCGCCATGGACGGTCAGTGGGATCGGTGGGCTCCGGTGAACCGGGCATTTGGGCTCACAGGCACATTGTAGCAGGCTTAAAAAATAATGCTCTCCATCCTCGATAACCCCAACCATTTACTACAAAGCACAAGTTCAACCCTCTTTGACAGTGTAACTGATATTAAACTAGCACGATGTAGCATTGTCATCCACCTACCACCACGAGGTGGTTCAAATCGCAAAAAATGAAAATATTGATTATTGGAAGTCTTCTTGGAAGCCAAGCCGCCATTTGGTTGCAAAGTCATCAATTTGTCGTTAGACCGGATCCAATTTATATTACTGCCCATGGCGAAAGTGATCATTCCACGATGACCCAAAAGTGGTGTTACTAGTACAGTTACAGTAAGTGATGAGGAGGCCACCCGCGAATGTCCAAACTTCTTGGTAGTCTCGTGTTAAGCAGTGTTGTTTTAAATTTGAAGGAGGTGTATACGATGTAAATAATGCTGCCCTATTGTATGTTATTGAGGCATAATGCAAACTTATCACCAAGTCAGCTGATCATCAAATATTGTGTAATATTTACTCCTGTAGCGTATTTCCCCTACGCATGCACCATGTCTGTTGTTCGCAACCACTAGCGAGCGGTGCTAGCTGGCAATCCATATGTGTAGGTACTGGCGATGAACGTATCTGTGTAGGGACGGGACGCAAACTGGCTGGTGTGTGGGCTGTTGTGCAGCGTATCGGCGTACGCACTGAATGGTTCCGTGTCTGTGTGGGAATTGGTGGGGAGCTTATCGATGTATGGACTGAATGGTTCCGTGTCTGTGTTGGAACTGGCTTGGAACGGGTCGGTATATAGACTGGCGAGGGACGTGTCGGTGTGGGAACTGGCGAGGACCCTGTCGGTGGTGAGAACTGGCGGGGAACATGTCGGTGTGTGAACTGGCGAGGACCCTGTCGGTGGTGAGAACTGGCGGGGAACATGTCGGTGTGTGAACTGGCGAGGACCCTGTCGGTGGTGAGAACTGGCGGGGAACATGTCGGTGTGTGAACTGGCGAGGACCCTGTCGGTGGTGAGAACTGGCGGGGAACATGTCGGTGTGGGAACTGGCGAGGACCCTGTCGGTGGTGAGAACTGGCGGGGAACATGTCGGTGTGTGAACTGGCGAGGACCCTGTCGGTGGTGAGAACTGGCGGGGAACATGTCGGTGTGTGAACTGGCGAGGACCCTGTCGGTGGTGAGAACTGGCGGGGAACATGTCGGTGTGTGAACTGGCGAGGACCCTGTCGGTGGTGAGAACTGGCGGGGAACATGTCGGTGTGGGAACTGGCGAGGACCCTGTCGGTGGTGAGAACTGGCGGGGAACATGTCGGTGTGTGAACTGGCGAGGACCCTGTCGGTGGTGAGAACTGGCGGGGAACATGTCGGTGTGTGAACTGGCGAGGACCCTGTCGGTGGTGAGAACTGGCGGGGAACATGTCGGTGTGTGAACTGGCGAGGAATCTGTCGGTGGTGAGAACTGGCGGGGAACATGTCGGTGTGGAAAATGGCGAGGAACTGGGCAGTGGGGACGGACTCAAGTTTGTCGGTGTAGACCGACTGGTATGTTACGCTGTTCGAGCTGACCGAGTGTATCTCGGGCTTCGGGATGTACCCTTTTCCGTGAAGATGAAAAATAAACTATGAATGTTTGAATGTGCGGCAAATTCAGCGTAGATTCGAAGATTCATTTAAAAAAAGATAATTCCGACTAAGCACGAAATCAGAATGACAGAGCAGGGAACATCGTGTTAAAAAAAAACTCGAAGTGAGGTAATTCTGTTTCACAACTACCAGCTATCTCATTTGTTTGCTGTATAAAATGAAAAAAAACTGTATCGGTGGGTGGGTGTGACGGAGTGTTGCCGTGCCGACAGACTGCTCCTCCGACCACAGTGGGCAGTGGGCGCGGTGGTGGTGCGGGCACTGGCGGTGTATTTGGGTGTGTATGTGTCGCTGTGACAGGGTGTTGCCGTGCCGACAGACTGCTCCTCCGACCTCAGTCAGCAGCAGGCGTGGCGTGGTCGACACCTGGGTACGGACTCGGCAAGCAGCAGCGGTGAGATGCTGTCCGCACTGTCGTCTCTGTCTGGCTCCGAGTCGGACACCCACACGAAGCCGGCTCCGGACGCGCGGCCCGGGCCTCCGCCTCAGCAAGACGTGAGGCCGACTACGGACGAGCGACCAGAGCCGCAGGCTGACGTGAGGTCGACTCCGGACGAGCAGCCTGAACTGCAGCCAGATGTTACGCCGGCTCCGGACCCGCAGTCCGAACCTCTGCCGCAGCCGGATGTGAAGTCGACTCCGAACAAGCGGCCCGAACCGCAGGCAGATGTCAAGCCGGATGATGCTGTCGCCGAAAAACAAGCCCCGACCGCCCCCAAGCTGTCCATCGCATATTTCCGGTAGGTGGTGTTTAAAATTGTTTCAGGCTAGAATGTACCTGTCGACTTAGACATATGAATGTGGCTATTTAGATTGTAGTTGTTCACCCTTAGCTCGCTTGCTGCTTGATTCGCGTTTGACTGGCCAACGTCACGAGGTGACTCCAAATGCATCAACTGTCCGGGATGACCCTTGTGAAACATTTTAATGGGCTTTCTGGGCTCCTAACGGCTGGCGGCTTCGTCATCAGCGAAGATCCTCTGCGCCCCAAAAGCTGATGAAAGTGTTCCAGAAAGGATCATCCTAGATAGCGGTTGTCTTTCTTGTAAGCACTTTGATGTGTCAGATTTACTCGCATAGTGGCGTTGATCCGGGCGGATCCGACCTGGTATTTGGTGACAATCGGTAGTAGGTATCGGCTGCATACCTATCCCAACCGATGCAGAACAACGGATCACTTGCATTGCTTCCAGAATCTTTTTTAGCACGCGTCGTGCAATGTTTACGGTCATCGGACATATCTCTGGCAGAACCAAACATGCTGGGAACTATGGGTATGCCTTTCCTTCAAAGATTTACTTTCGACATAGTCGTCAGGGCCCTAGGCACTCCTAGGATTTTTTAAACACGGACACTGGGAGATGGAATGGCGAAATCCGCCCACCCCTCCAGTTTTTAGTAAATAACTCACGATTTTACTGGTCGATATGCGCCATTTTCGCGTACATGTCCGTCGCGTCGTTTAAATCAAAACACGCGGAAAGGTGCCGATTTTTTCTAGTTACAGGCCGTTAAGTTCAAAACATTTCGTAGCGTGAATCCACAAAATCGGCGCTGACACGCTCCCCCTATATCGGTCAAAAAGAGGTGTTCTTGGCAAAGCTAGCGACTTGTTTGATGTATATTGTTATGCTACATAATTGCAAGTTCATATTAGGTCACCGAGGCCAACTCAGGTTATGTTCATGACAGGCAAATGGAACCAAACTTGGTCAACTGGAATGTTGCCACAAATGCAAATGACCTTCATGCGATTGATGTCATTTTGCATGCTACTCCCTACACATCCAGAAAACTGTTGTTTGAGCCATTGTGTACATAAGCGCGTCCATACTTCGTTGATGTACTTCACTGTGCGCAGATGCCCGGTCCTGCGAGCGGCCCTGACATGTGGTCGTGACCAGCGGTGCCGTGTGCCGGGCAGGGAGCTGGTGCAGTCCGAGACGGCTCGTCTGAGCCGGCTGTCGGCGCGCTGGGAGGCGGTGGCCGACGCGGCCCGACTGCCGGCCGACGCACTCGGTGAGGTGCGCTCCGTGACCGGCCAGGTGCGCCTGCTGATACGACAGCGGTTCGACCAGTTCGACGGCCTGGTGGACAGCTGCGAGTTCCTGCGCGGCCCTCGGCCCGTCACGCTCACCGACCTGCAGGGCTTCTGGGAGATGATCTACTTCCAGGTTGGTGGCGCCCGCTGTCCTGGAGATGCACGCCAGGGATGGTGACCGGCGAGGTCTCGTGGTGGTCCACCGGCTGGTTATTCGGCCGTCCAGTGATCTAATCAATCAGTCGTTGGGAAAAGTATCACAGACGCAAAGTGATCATGGCGTACACATGCGTTGTGAGGTGATCTGTCGGTGCTTTGGTCCTATACATGCACATCCGGGCCATTTTGTCTATGCTTCTCACACAGGCACCCGACTTATGTTTTCTCCAAACGGATTATTTCTTGATGCACTTGGAATATATTTTATTTATCTATGTGTAGCGATATAGCGAAGTTGTGGTGGCAGGAAGACGGCACAACCAGCAGTTACCCAGTTTCTCTTGTCCACTCTAGGCTACTCTCCTAACGTGTACGTCTTGTCTTGCATAAGTGGTAAAATTGCTCCTTAGAAAAATAATTAAGCTACTCATTGCATTGAAGTTAGGTAACAGTTTTGGTCAGTGTCCTAAAATTACTTAACCATTAACTGTGTGGATGAAGAAAGAAGTTGCTTGGGAATAGTGAAAGATTGGAAGAAAATAAAGGATCACCACTTAAGGATTAAAAAAGCGGAATGCCTTTCACTTCAGTCACATGCATTTTACATTTTTAGCAGTTATGTGTATAATGACTGCCCACACATGTGGCAGAATGGTAAAAACCTAAGACAAGGATGAAATAGCACAATTCCATTAACTGTGAATTTCCAGGCCACATGGTCAATTATTGTACACTGGTTTTGGTACCTGGTTGTATCTGAAGTTTTTGTTTCATTTTTGGTTTCTGAGCCCTCGTCGATTCTTGAAAGTTGTAAAAGCGTAGATGGGTACATTTTGTTCCGGCGATATTACCTCTTTTCTTTTAAAAATAATTCTTGAGTTCTTGCTGTGGTGGCTTTATGCACCAGGGTCCTATTGCTAAGCAGATGTTGTTGCGTGGACCATGGCCCCACCACCCGATCCATAAGTTCCTGTTCAACGGCAGAATTTTTACCGAAAGCTTAACGTGTCGTCAATGCACCGACACGGCCGCTCGGTAGCTCGTCCCCGGCCTTATTGGGCCAGCTGCCAACTGACACTGCCGGCCGGGGGCTAAATGCGAGCGCGCGAAGCGACTTGAACCCTGTGTTGCCAGGACAGGGGAGACCAGTGCAGGCCAGCGTTCCAACCAACTGCGCTACCGTGGCGGCTTGTGCTACCTTGCGAAGTAATCGGCAGTATGTGTTCGAAATGTGGGTGGTGGGATTCTAACCTCTCCCCACTTCTAACCCCGCTACAACAATTATACGGAAATGGAAGTAGATCCAGTAGGAACTGACCATATCAGGCTGGTGTAACATGGGCACGTGCCGTGCTGTGTGCCGGTCAGGTAGAAGACGTGGACCGCAAGTTGGTTCACCTGGCCGAGCTGGAGGCAGCCGGCTGGTCGGCAGACGCGACGGCCTCAAACCCGGCCGTGGCCGCCAAGCAGGTCAAGCAGGCTAGGCCGGCCGCGGCCAAGAGAGCACCTCCCACCGGACAACGGCCGGCCGCAGGCAAGAGGGCACCTCCCGCCTCCAGTCTGCGCGCCGCCATCATGGGTAAGTGCCGCCGTTATTGACATGCTGTGGAGGACGGCTGTGGCGAAAAACCTGAGGGGGGCGGTTGAAGACCCCTCCCCCCCCCCCGAGACGGGACGGGTTAAAGGTGGGTTAGTATAGCTGGGCGGAGTTGCTGTAAAGCTGACGTGGTAGAGTTGGTCGGAGGTCGCAGGTGATGAAGTAGCAGTTGTCCGTCGGCACGTTGCCTCTGGGGTATGTGGGTGTATGGAGTGGGTTGGGAATGGCGCATCGCCAGAGTGAACATTTCAAATACATATGCACTTTTTTGGATGTCAGTTTTTCTTTTCTTTTTAGGTAGTTTCGTTTTGTTTTTGTACTCGTTTCTTTTTTATCGTGTCATACGGTTGTTTTGCTTGAATTTTTTGTTCGTGCTTCCTTTTCGACGCATCTTTTTCATTGTTTTCATCGTTCCCTTTTTATTTTCCTTTTTATATCCTAGGTCATAAAATAAGCATGTAACTGACAGAAAGCGGAGGGTACGTTCGTGTAATTTTGGATGTTCGTTGTTAGGGATAGTTGTGATATTTAGTGGTATGTTGTTTGTGATGAAACAGCATATGTTGTATTTCGTTGGTGTATTTGGTGCGGTTTATGTTTGATCGTAAGTGGTTGGTGACATGTGGTGCATTGTGGTCTTCGCTGTGTTACGTTTATATTTTATTTTGTTGCTTATATTTTACGGCTTTTATATAGGAGCGGGTGAGTACTGTCACCGATGCTTGGTCGTATCAGTGTGCGTTCCGTATGTGTTTTGATTGATAGTGTTCCAGTGTTCGCGTTTGAGGTACATTTCGTGGCTGTGTGTTCTTGCGGAGTCCCACGCTTGTTGAATGCGTTTTTTATTGCCTAGTGAATTGTGGGATGATAGTTAGGTTTCGGCTATGGACAATGTGTGGTCTGTTGCAGTGGTATGTGCACCTTCTCCACATCTTCGTTCGTGAGAAAGCAGCTCTGAGACAGGCCTCACGATGTCTCGCAAACATCACCAGCTCTCGGAACTCCCCTTAGTTCTTTGGTGGCTTTGGCCTTTTCCAGCAAGCAGAGGGGCCATTTTCGAACGCTTTGACCCTGTCCATCAAGTCGGGGGCCCTTTCTTGGCTTCGGCTCTGATGACAGCCCGGCCGGACCGAGTTAGAAGCTCAATCCTCGATACTCTTTACACATGATGTTTGCGCGCTCCAAACGAATAGTCGTAGCAGAAACGCCATTATTTGTATTTGTTATGTCAAGAAAAAATATGGTCCTTCCATCGTGTTAATTATAAAAAGTGAAGTTTCCCGGGCATCGAGGTCACCGAAGGTCATGTGACCTGAGGTCATGGGTAATGTTTCAATAATTTATCACATATGTAAATATTACCAGAGTTGCTGATGTGTGTGTTCGGTCGTCAGCTGGACGGAAGAAGATGCAGTCGGGAGCTGCCGCTCCGCCTGCGACGGTGGAGACGCGTGCGAGTCCGAGACGGTCGGCAGCTGCCGCCCAGTCTGTGACGGTGGAGACGCGTGCGAGTCCGACACGGTCGGCAGCTGAGCCGCCGCGCACGCCGTCCCACGTGGCGGCAGGGCCGGCAGCAGTGGAGTCCCGCACTCCGCCCGCTGGTGTCGGCGAGCCGCACCGCAGTGTCGCCGCCGCTGGAGGCACGCCACGCACCCCGACCAGCAAAGGTGGGACAACGCCGTCGGCAGCGGCAGTTAAGTGTAGCACCCACACACCCGCTGGACTTCAGCTCTCGACTGCCGAACTCATCTCACAAGCCCTCGCATCATACAGGACTAGAACTGATTACCTACTCCACGTAGAGTCGTGAAGTATCCGAATCCAGCTAATATGACGGAGATGTTTGATGGGGATATATTCGCCGCCCGGGTAGCTCAGTTGGTTAGAGCGCTAGCATGCGCTGGTCTCCCCTGTCATGGCAACGCGGTGTTCGAGTCGCTTCGCGCGGTCGCATTTTGCCTCCGGTTGGATCAGTTGGCGGCTGGTCCGATAAGACCGGGGACGAGCTACCAGGGTGGTCGTATAGGTGCATTGACGGATTGTTAAACTTTCGGTTAAAATTCTGCCGTTGAACTTGAATTCATGGATCGGGTGGTGGGGCCAGGGTTCACGCAACAAGCTCTGCTTAGCAATATGACCCTGGTTCATAAAGCCATCCCAACAAGAATTCTGATTTTTTTCATTTGTAATGATCTTTAGGAGCGAAAAATGTCTCAAAATGCAAGTTATTTTAGAGTATTTCAAGCGACTCAACAGTCACTGCTAGAGCATCCATGGAAGTGAGCGTCATGCGTGGATAGGAATAGGAAGGCAAGCACATTCACATGATCTCTGGCATGAATATGTTGATTGTGATATGAATATAGGTTTCGATGTGAATGTATGAGCAGGCACACAACACAACACGATGCTGCACCACCTGTGGTGTGAGGGGCCATGAACTGGACACATTGCTCAACGTTGGTCCAAGATTCCTAAGCCGCGTCAACCCGAGCAGCTTCAAGACTACACAGTCAGTGGTGATGGCCTCTCCATGCATGCCATTCAATTCCGAGGATGCTCTAGCAGCTAGATTGTTTGAAATTGAAATATTGTATAGTCATTTGAAATATTGAAAGATGAATAATTTGCTGTAATTTGATTGATTATTTGGGCTTAAGGGCGCGTGGACTACTAAGGTCATTTTGCAATTTGTTGTAATTTGAAACCTTTTACGCTCTTGAGCACTTTTAAATATGTATTACAATTCAATGAGCAACTGGCGTACAGTATGTATTGGCCAATATTAAATAGCCTGCCTGAGTGTAGATATGGTACGTGTACATGCATCCACATCGCATTTCATCTCGAAGGATACATGGTTGACAGCTATATCGAGCCTCACCCCCGCAGGCTGCACCAAGTTTCACATACATTGGTATGTAGCGACTTGCAAATGACGAGTTCTCCAGGTTTAAATGGTACCCGAATTCTGGTTTAGACCTAGACCTAAAATGATCTAGGGTGATTTCTTCGTGCAGAGGGTCACTAGAGGTCACAGCCTCCTCGTTTGACCTAAGCAAGTTGAGTGATCAGATAGTGCAGGTTGTGAATATCTGAAAACTTCGAGTACTATTCACCCGAGCGCATTAAGAGCAATACAACAAAACATGCGTTTACATCGTGATGTGCATTGCTTCACGACGTTTGACCTGCATTTGTTTGACTTAGATTCCCGGTGTTCAAATATAGAAAGCTCATTCACGTACATGATCTTCCCACCAAATTTAGCTGGTATCGATTGATATGTCCGGAGTTCAGATTCTCGCCATTTTCAATCATCCCGGGGGCCTGCTCCCCCACCCTGCCGTCCCAGCTGCGGCAAAGGCTGGGATTGTGTGTTGTAGCCACCAGTGCGCTTGACAATGTGATTGCAGCTTCCTGCTGCTCTGGCGAGTTCTTGGTGCCTGTACGGCAGCATTATGTCGGCCTTGATATCGGTCTTTCGTCCTGATGTTGACGTGCACTTTGATTGATGTGCCTGGTGACCAGTGAACAGTATGCGTCGGTGTCCAGTGAGCGCTGTGTGACAGTGTCTTGTGTTCAGTGAGTGTTATACGCCGGTGACTGGCGTCCAGCTGCGCTATACTCTGCTGTCCGGCGAGCGCTATATACTCTGCTGCCCGGTGAGCGCTATATACTCTGCTGTCCGGCGAGCGCTATATACTCTGCTGTCCGGCGAGCGCTATATACTCTGCTGTCCGGTGAGCGCTATATACTCTGCTGTCCGGCGAGCGCTATATACTCTGCTGTCCGGCGAGCGCTATATGCCCTGCTGTCCGGTGGGCGCTATATGCTCTGCTGTCCGGTGAGCGCTATATACTCTGCTGTCCGGCGAGCGCTATATACTCTGCTGTCCGGCGAGCGCTATATGCCCTGCTGTCCGGTGGGCGCTATATGCTCTGCTGCCCGGTGAGCGCTATATACTCTGCTGTCCGGTGAGCGCTATATACTCTGTTCCAGTGAGCGCTATACGCCGAGTGTCCGGTGAGCGTTTTCGCTGGTGTCCGCCTAGCGATATAGGTCAGTGTCCGGTGAGCTCTAAGTGCTGGTATTTAATGTCCGGTGAACCTTATGCGCCAGTGTCAGGTGTCCGGTGAGCGTTATACGCTGTTGTCTGGTGTCCGGTGAGCGTTATACGCCGTTGTCTGGTGTCCGGTGAGCGTTATACACAGGTGTTTGGTGTCTGGTGAGCGTTATGCGCTGATGTCCGGTAAGCGTTGTACATCGGTGTCTGGTGCGTGGTGAGCGTTACACGCCGTTGCCTGGTATCTGGAAACATTGTACACGGATGTTTGATGTCTGGCGAGCCTATGCCTGGTGTGTGTTGAGCGTCATACGCCGTTGTGTGTCCGGCAGATCTGGCAGCGCGTCAGCAAGGCGCCGATCTGCGCCGGTCTGTCCTGCTGAACAGAACGCGTCGGCTCAGCGACCTCAGTCCGCTGGTGCGCATCTCTGCGGCGGCCAAACTGGCTCAGCAGCAGCACCCGGCCATCAGCAGCGAGCTGGCGGCGTCAGCGGACCAGCCGCCAGCCACACTGGACCGGGTCGACCCCAACGTGGTCACGCCCATGCAGGAACTGACTCTGAATTCGCGCCGCGCCAGCCGTACGTATCCCAGCGGGCCCGTTCGTGCTGTGATCGACGCTGAAACCGCCACCGATTCATATCAGAGCCGACCAACCACACACCAGTACTGATGAGACACAGCAATCCAAATGAGCCACACACCAATCGTGATCAGACACATCAGGACTGACTCAGACACACCAATGCTGATTCACATTGACACAGGCACATCAATGCTGACGCAGGGATACCAGTACTTATCGGACACACCAATGGTAACCAGATCCAATACTGACGTGTGGACTTCGCAATGTTTAATGACGTGCTATTTAAGACTTGGCATCCCCGTCACCAAGTGAAAGATAAAACTATCGACCTGCAACGTCTGGTAATGTGGTGTGGTACAGTGATGTTTTTGTGATGGATTGTGGCGTAGTAGTTGGTGTCATGCGGAACTTCTCTGGAGTCGGCGTGAGTGATGCGCTTGTGTATCATGTCATGGGATAATTAGTAAATTTGTATTTCTATGCCCGCTATTCATAAGCAGCTGACGAACGCGGGATAGCCCGTGGTGGCCAAGGTGCCACGAGGAGCAATTTTGTATGCTCTCACGTACGCCCGGATTACACTATGGGTTCAATCGCCCTCGCCGTTCATCCATAACCCTAGGTTCGGAAAGATGACGTGTCAGCTTAAAATTTTGCGTCACATGTGTCATGTGTCCCGGAAAAGGAAGCTTATTATCAACATTCGGTGTCTGAAATTTTTATTTCACAGTATTCAGACATCGGTGCCGGCATTGACCACATAGCGAAAATGTCGTTTACGTATCCATAGTACATATGCCTACGGTAGTTGTAGCATAATGCATGAACGGTCGGACATTGCAGTAATTTTTCTTCCATATAGCTTATGCAGGCGTGTGCAAATAGCACACCTAAGGGAGCCCATACTCATGCCGTTAATTTGCTAGTGAAGGCTACCTTCTGGATAGCGGAAAGGCATGGTACAGGCACAACATTGCACGTGGAATATTCATCACAACATTCGGGGAAGCTCAGGCGGTCTAGTTTCAGGATTTCCATACATTTACTTCAAAATTATATCCTTGTTTTCTGGACTGGGACATTGGTGAAATTGTTAGCGATGAGGTCTAGAGAGACTAGCAAACCTTTCAGACTGTTAGCTCGCAGGATATCCACGAAGTCCTCGGATTACTTCACTGGGTGACCTGTGAGCATGTATGGGGACGACAAAGCTTTCAACTTGTTGGCAAACGATGCGCGGGTGACGGAATTTGTGGCATGATTGGTTGCCCTCTGTGCATTTAACATCTCTGTAGACGTACCCCGGGCGGTGCTCGCCAGTAACAGGAAATATACCCCCACCAACCCCGGCATTTGCCGCACGGATCAGTTCGTTAGATCTACCTGAGCACCTGTGCACACAAAAGCACGCACACCTGACGCTATGCGACAGACACGTAACGCCCGCATAAGTGCACAAGTGTTCCTCATGCTCGTATCGTGTTCTGGGTATCGTGACTATTGTGCGTCGTGTATCTTCATATGTTGTGGCTATTGCGTGTCTAAGGAGCGTATTTCATGAAATATTCGCGTGCGTTCTTTTGTTATTCGTGCATCCAGAATAGGATGGGTTCTCATTGAAACGGTATATATCATCAGTGACATTTCATATTACCTTCAAGTCAGAAAAGATATCAGAAAAATGCTGTATTTTAGAGCAAATGGCAGTGTCATGTCTTCAAGCCACATGCTATGTTTGTAGGGTCCCTGAACGTCATTAGTTTCGCTTGCTGGGAGCCTGGTGCGAGGCTGGGAGCCTCGCACCAGGCTTTGGTTTGGTTGCTGATATTTCTGTCGTACATTGTATAGCTCTGCGAAAATATTTCCTGTTCTTCACCTTCCACCGAATGTGTGCGATATCTCAATGTGGCTATTTGTCGATGATTATATTTCAATTGCTATAGCCTCATCCTCGCTCTATCTGGTTGTGCAATTGTTTTAAGGGATTGTGCATTCACGATCTCTGGTTATTATTTGATGCAAGCTTTCTGTGAGGTGTTTCATAGCCATGTTTGCATATCGCCTAATGGCAACTTTTCCGGAAGTCCTTCCAAAATATCACCGCCGTTCGCACCGGTAACACAAACTGTTTTGCCTATTTTTGGTCCTGAATGTATCTGCAAAGGCATTACCAAGAATGAGTGTTATTTGAATGCTACAAGCCCACACCCTTTTGGGTCTGAATGTACACACCTGAACTGAAGTTGACTTCAATGAAAACAAAATTGTGATAGCTTGTTGCTGAGCCTAATTTTGTTTTGCCACTTCGTTATTCATTATTGCGCTACCACTAATGAAAACAAGAGCAATACTGGTGGCTATATCGTATCAGTCGCATCCTACCAGAGCACCAGAGGAAGTGTTCACCCTTACGTCACGGTCCACCGTCTATTGCCAAGTGCCCCGGCTCACGGCCATTGCTCACGGTCCGTGCCCGCTGATGGCGGTCCATATCCGCTGATCGCGCTCCATGTCCACCGCTCGCGGTCCACGGGCAATGGTCGCGCTCCATGTCCACCGCTCGCGGCCCGTGCCCGCTGGTGGCGGTCCATATCTTCCGATCGCGCTCCATGTCCACCGCTCGCGGCCCACGGGCAATGGTCGCGGTCCATGTCCACCGCTCGCGGCCCACGGGCAATGGTCGCGGTCCATGTCCACCGCTCGCGGCCCACGGGCAATGGTCGCGGTCCATGTCCACCGCTCGCGGCCCACGGGCAATGGTCGCGGTCCATGTCCGCTGCTCGCGGTCCAACATGTCGTGCCTGTGGCGCACACAGTCGGTCAACTGCACAAGCCCGCCGCCCTGACGCGCACATGGCGCTGTCACTGACCGATAATGTGTAGCCCGCGGGGAAGCGACCTGACCCGTGCCGAGGTCACGCGTCGACTCATGTCCAGGGTGGGAATTAAGGCTTCAGATGTTTTATCTCTGAACACATTTTTGCACTCCGGGTTCATGCTTGATAGGATGTGCTTGACATGTACTCCGACACAAATGTGGGAACAAAGACGTGAATAAAAACAAACGCAATACGACGCCAACAAAAACGCCGATTATTCCACTTACGGTCACCACTCAAACTAACGAGTTTCTGTAGCAGTCAGCGGCCCAGCCACAGCTTCCCACACACTTCAATCTCAACCACCGGAATTGCAGACAACGCGACGACAGCGCGTGCAAAACTGCGCACTGAGTGCAGTGTTCTCCGGCTCCGGAGCCACGCCCCTGAAAACCCTCTTCCGGAGTCCCGGAGGCCACCGTTGAGAATTTGCTTCGGTAGCGTTTTTTGTTCCGAAACTTATCAACCAATCTGTGCAACTTGTTTTTTTATATAATGTCATAACCATTGGCAACTTCGAACACGTGGTTAGCATCGTCCTACTGCAAACACAAGACCTTGACTGATCCTTTGTTTTGCGCACGGCGTGTGCGCATCCGACTGGCACAAATCACAGCCGACTGGGGTGTGAGGTAGCGGTGTTGGGTTCATATGCGGGGAACTGGCTGCGTAGGTAGGTATGCGC
Source organism: Imbricaverruca yamaguchii (assembly GCA_034440575.1). Lineage (NCBI taxonomy): Eukaryota > Metazoa > Arthropoda > Thecostraca > Neoverrucidae > Imbricaverruca > Imbricaverruca yamaguchii. The sequence goes on along the minus strand of JAOTOL010000657.1, from coordinate 22,894 downwards.
TCGAAGCTGAGGGTGAAGTGTGAAGTATTTGTGTTTGTTTTTCATATGGCTAGCCTTGTACTGAGACCAACAGTGAAACGAAAGCGAATTGCTCCTGTGAGTTATGAGAGACGAAGCTGAGCTGATTATCACGCGTCTCTGCCTTGCGGTGCCATCCCGATGCGTTGTTCACTTCTTTGTTCCTATGTTTTGATGTGACAAAAAAAATGGTAGTGTATATTACTTATGCATGTTACGTAGGAACTGGCTTTTCCCGTCGGTTACCGGTAAGCAGGTTCCATGGATAAAAATATTATGTCCATGAAAATGTTCTCCAGAAGAAGTCTGTTTACACTGCGACTCCAAACCCGGAGAGTAAGTTTCCCACTCTGCCCGTGTCCCTGTCGGCGCCGCCAGTGGTGCTCGCCGCCGTCCGGAGACCTGTCCTTCCCGTCACTCTGAGCATCTTCAGCCGAGACGTGTCGGCGTGTTCGTGGTGTCCCCACCGTGGACAGTTCTGTCGCGGCAGTTCCGCAAAAGTTCCCTCCAGCGCAGCCTCAGCGGCTGTCGGTCCACCGGTCACCGTCCCACCGGTCACCGTCCCACCGGTCACCGTCCCACCGGTCACCGTTCCACCGGTCACCGTCCCACCGGTCACCGTCCCACCGTCCCACCGGTCACCGTCCCACCGGTCACCGTCCCACCGGCCACCGTCCCACCGGCCACCGTCCCACCGTCCCACCGGTCACCGTCCCACCGGTCACCGTCCCACCGGCCACCGTCCCACCGGTCACCGTCCCACCGGTCATCGTCCCACCGGTCACCGTCCCACCGGTCACCGTCCCACCGGCCACCGTCCCACCGGTCACCGTCCCACCGGCCACCGTCCCACCGGTCACCGTTCCACCGGTCGCCGTCCCACCAGCCCGAGACACAGGCTGAGGCTAAGAGTAGCCATTTTAATTTACGCATGTGTACCTTTGGGTCTACGTACATTTGGTTAGGTACATATGCCATACATTTGCGGTAACCGGACAAATGTACGTAACCAAATGTACGTAAGCGCAGGTGTACGCATGGCTAATGTACGTATGTGTAACTGTACGTATGCGCGAATGTACGTACATTTAAGCATGCGTACCTTTGCGTTTACGTACATTTGGTTAGGTACATATGGCATACGTACATTTATACTTATGTACATTCGCGAGTACGTACATTTGCGCTTACGTAAAGTAGCCATAAGTCCATCTGCGATTATGTACAATTTTCATATGTGCATCTGCGCTTGCGTACATTTGCGTACGTACATCTGTCCTACGTACATTTGTCCGGTTACCGTGGTACGCTGGTCTAAGGATAGCCTGCTGGGCAGGTGCGGCAGCTGGTGGTACGCCGGTCCAATGGTAGTCTGCTGGGCAAGTGCGGCAGCCGGTGGTACGCCGGTCTAATGGTATCCTGCTGGGCAGGTGCGGCAGCCGGTGGTACGCTGGCCTAATGGTAGCCTGCTGGGCAGGTGCGGCAGCCGGTGGTACGCTGGCCTAATGGTAGCCTGCTGGGCAGCTGGTGGTACGCCGGCCTAATGGTAGCCTGTTGGGCAGGTGCGGCAGCTAGTGGTACGCTGGTCTAATAGTAGCCTGCTGGGCAGCTGGTGATACGCCAGCCTAATGGTAGCCTGCTGGGCAGGTGCGGCAGCTAGTGGTACGCTGGTCTAATGGTAGCCTGCTGGGCAGCTGATTGTACGCCGGTCTAATGGTAGCCTGCTGGGCAGCTGATGGTACGCCGGTCTAATGGTAGCCTGCTGGGCAGCTGGTGGTACGCTGGCCTAATGGTAGCCTGCTGGGCAGGTGCGGCAGCTAGTGGTACGCTGGTCTAATGGTAGCCTGCTGGGCAGCTGATGGTACGCCGGTCTAATGGTAGCCTGCTGGGCAGCTGGTGGTACGCCGGCCTAATGGTAGCCTGCTGGGCAGGTGCGGCAGCTAGTGGTACGCTGGTCTAATGGTAGCCTGCTGGGCAGCTGATTGTACGCCGGTCTCGGGCACAGTTTTGCACGCTCGGCCCTACGTCTAGCGGACGTGACACTTATTGGCGATCCTGTCAGCCGTCTGCACTGCTGCACCCACCGTACCGCTACACCCGTCATCATCCCATCCGTGAAACACGCGTGGTATCCGTACTGTATGAACTTCTGCAGTGCATACACTCGACCATAAATCATCTGTTTGGACGGCCGTCGTCTGCGTGACGGCGATAATGGCCGACAGTGCCGGTTTGCCCGGCTGCAGGTGGCCTGACCTGACCTGACATGATGACCCACTGGCGGCAGGTCGCCGCTGCCGCGCGCCAAGTCTGCTGGGCAGCCCACTCGGTACTCCGATAGATCCACCAACCGGCGACCTGATGTGGTTTCACTCCCCGGCCGGTCGCCGCTCGTCGGGCCGGAGGGGCGTCGGCCACCAGTGACCGGAGCTGAGGAGCCGGCCACCAGTGACCGGAGCTGAGGAGCCGGCCAGCAGCCGACGGTCGCCTGCTGCCCACTCCACAGCCGGGGGGGCGTCGGCCACCAGTGACCGGAGCTGAGGAGCCGGCCAGCAGCCGACGGTCGCCTGCTGCCCACTCCACAGTGGCGGCACACAGCCGACGGTCGCCTGCTGCCCACTCCATAGCTGGGGGGGCGTCGGCCACCAGTGACCGGAGCTGAGGAGCCGGCCACCAGTGACCGGAGCTGAGGAGCCGGCCAGCAGCCGACGGTCGCCTGCTGCCCACTCCACAGTGGCGGCACACAGCCGACGGTCGCCTGCTGCCCACTCCACAGCTGGGGGAGGGGGGGGGTCGGCCACCAGTGACCGGAGCTGACCCGGCCAGCAGCCGACGGCCGTCTGCTGCCCACTCCACATTGGCGGCACACAGCCGACGGTCGCCTGCTGCCCACTCCACAGCCGGGGGGGCGTCGGCCACCAGTGACCGGAGCTGAGGAGCCGGCCAGCAGCCGACGGTCGCCTGCTGCCCACTCCACAGTGGCGGCACACAGCCGACGGTCGCCTGCTGCCCACTCCACAGTGGCGGCACACACCCGGGGGGGCGTCGGCCACCAGTGACCGGAGCTGACCCGGCCAGCAGCCGACGGTCGTCTGCTGCGCACTCCACAGTGGTGGCACACAGCCGACGGTCGCCTGCTGCCCACTCCACAGTGGCGGCACACAGCCGACGGTCGCCTGCTGCCCACTCCACAGTGGCGGCACACAGCCGATGGTCGCCTGCTGCCCACTCCACAGTGGCGGCACACAGCCGACGGTCGCCTGCTGCCCATTCCACAGTGGTGGCACACAGCCGACGGTCGCCTGCTGCCCATTCCACAGTGGTGGCACACAGCCGACGGTCGCCTGCTGCCCACTCCACAGTGGTGGCACACAGCCGACGGTCGCCTGCTGCTCACTCCACAGTGGTGGCACACAGCCGACGGTCGCCTGCTGCCCACTCCACAGTGGCGGCACACAGCCGACGGTCGCCTGCTGCTCACTCCACAGTGGCGGCACACAGCCGACGGTCGCCTGCTGCCCACTCCACAGTGGTGGCACACAGCCGACGGTCGCCTGCTGCCCATTCCACAGTGGCGGCACACACCCGGGGGGCGTCGGCCACCAGTGACCGGAGCTGACCCGGCCAGCAGCCGACGGTCGTCTGCTGCGCACTCCACAGTGGTGGCACACAGCCGACGGTCGCCTGCTGCCCACTCCACAGTGGCGGCACACAGCCGACGGTCGCCTGCTGCCCACTCCACAGTGGCGGCACACAGCCGATGGTCGCCTGCTGCCCACTCCACAGTGGCGGCACACAGCCGGCGGTCGCCTGCTGCCCATTCCACAGTGGTGGCACACAGCCGACGGTCGCCTGCTGCCCATTCCACAGTGGTGGCACACAGCCGACGGTCGCCTGCTGCCCACTCCACAGTGGTGGCACACAGCCGACGGTCGCCTGCTGCTCACTCCACAGTGGTGGCACACAGCCGACGGTCGCCTGCTGCCCACTCCACAGTGGTGGCACACAGCCGACGGTCGCCTGCTGCCCACTCCACAGTGGTGGCACACAGCCGACGGTCGCCTGCTGCCCACTCCACAGTGGCGGCACACAGCCGACGGTCGCCTGCTGCCCACTCCACAGTGGCGGCACACAGCCGACGGTCGCCTGCTGCCCATTCCACAGTGGTGGCACACAGCCGACGGTCGCCTGCTGCCCACTCCACAGTGGCGGCACACAGTCGGCCGCCACAGACCGACGCAAATTATCACTGGGCACTAGACGCGTGGAACTGTGGATATATTGTTGGCGTATAGCTTTTGGGGTGTGCTTGTCGTGTACTTATAGTGTAGCATTCGTGTGGCGTAGTTCTGATCAGGACTTCTTGTAGATCTTGCGATTTCTGTCTTGTTTTCTTTTAATGTGTCTCCATTGTTGCCTTTTGTCTGCTAATTACTAATGAACAGCTAACACTCGACCTGCTGGAATTCTATGCGCATTTGTTTCGTGGTCTCTGTTTCAATTTTGGTCATCATCCCAGGTCACTAGGGGTTTTCATGCAAACCATCGGATATGCGAGGTCATCGCGGAACTACACTGGCTGATGATGTATGATATCAAGTGATCCGTAATGGGTTGCCCAACAAGTTATTCGCCCTGTGTTTGCTGTCAGTGTAGTCTACAAAACAGCGCATCTGTGGGCCGACCGGACGGTCGAGTTCACGCGATGCATACCGATGTGTGTGGTTATTCCGATAGTGATCCGTAGACAGGTTTGGTGGTGACTGGCAACTCGAATGTTCTCAGCACAGTGAACCACTCACTGTCCCGTCTGCGCATTTCGTCACCCGCGGTACCATCGGCGCATCTGGCGACTCGCATGGTCCTCGGTGCGTCTGGCGACTAACCCTGTGCGCATTGGACCACTCGCTGTGCCATCGGCGTATGTCGCCGCTTACCGCTGTCGGCTGCCGCCGCCTGAGCGAAATGCGTCGTGCTGACACTGCCATCTGCGTTGTAGTCGCCAATCTGTGTCCGGAACCACAATATATGGGTATCTTTCCTACGTGACCAGAAAACGAGAGATTCAAATCATAGATTTTTCGTTGTCATCAAGAACATTTCGTCTCCGGGTGATTGTCCTCAACTTTCCACTTAGGTTGGATTGTGCCCTTCGGAACTTAACTGACCAGAATCTATTGGAATTCGATGGAAATATCAAGTCTGTTGGGCCATATTATATGGCTTTAACTCCAGTAATGTGTACTAATACTATTTATCCATGTGTGCATGTACCCTTCAGGCTGGAAGCGTAACTACCACCGACTTTACACGTATTTTTCTCAACTTGGCAATTTCGACACTAGTCCCATGGAATTTAGCAACGATTGGTAGGGCCAGACTCGTTGAAAATAGTCACAAGTCTGATAGATATGACAATATAGCCATCAGGGAAAATTACGCCCGATTGTTGCAGTTATGTTCTTTCTCACCGATCCCTAAATTCCAAATCGAACCTAGGTGTTTCGAACTCCGTAGAGCTCATGCGCTAAAAAGGAAGCTTCTATTTCGCAGATTAATAGGCTAAAAATTACGCGGCCCGAGTCAAGAATTTCGAGGCAGCCGTGGTGTATGGTGAGGAAGCTGCTCACCGAGCGAGTGCGGCAGCTAGTCGCCTCTGACTGGTATGGTGTGAGTGAGGAAGCTGGTAATCACGGGGTGTCGCTGTCATATCTGACGACAGTAGCGACACAGCGCCGCGACATGTCCCGTCATCTCTGACGACAGCGCCGCGGCATGTCACCGTCATCTCTGACGACAGCAGCGGCACGGCGCCGCGGCTTGGCAGTCATCTCTGAAGGCAGCTGCGGCCCTGTCTTTTGTCGCACAGCGTCGCGCCGTGCGACAAAATGTCAATCCACTGTGCGCGTGATTGTAGTGTAATGCGTGACCATTTCCAAACATATAATCCGAACGTCGACCAATGCATACATGATCCAACCATGGGTATTAGTGTCGCCAACGTGGCGGGCATGAGCCCGCAGCCCCATGGTTGGATGTTTTGTGGGACTGAGGACAGTTTGTTTCTGTGTAACTGGCAATTATCCATGCACCCATACATTAGCAAAAATGATCTTGAAGCTAACTGCGAGTCTATTTGTTCTCGGCAGTATTCGACCAGGCACGTTGTTCAGTGATGGCGTGGCCACCTTCAGTTCCCAGGTGGGCCCAACCCTAGAGGCGCGAGAACGCTTTTCAATCCAGAGGGTGATTGCCGTCCATTTCCTCTACTCACACCTTTCGTAAGAAGTATGGATTTCCGTACCTGTGTCTGCGGCTACGATATTTGTTGTTTGTTTTCTACAGTCATAATATTTAGTTCAGCTGCTCGAAAGTTTCAGCCTCGAAAGCACCTCCCATACTCCTATGCTCCTGACACAAGGACCGATCCCCTTCTCGGCGGCCGAGGTGTCTGCCGTCAAGACAAAATAATGATCTTTGGCGATCATGCAATGAGGGTTGTTGCGCAGGCCTCACATTAAACGCTCATGTACGTGAAAACGACCAATATTCGTGGCCAAGGGTGGACTATCACGATTTCGCCAACAAATTGCTGCCAGGATTTCACCTTGTTGGTCCGTAATTGTAGCAACCCCTGCAGGCCACATCCCTGAATATGTCTTCGGCACAAAAATAGCTATGCGCAGTGTATCAAGTAATTCCAACGTGACAATTTTTTAAAGGATAATTGTGATGGTATTCATTTTGGACTTCTAACCTGAGTGTCCCGTATTGGTCACACGTTTAAATTTGGTTCCGTGCTCGGTACATGCCTATCTTATGCGCATTAGGTAGTACCTCTGGGACGGTGTTTAGGGCAATGGTGATATTCTGCCATTTTAGCGTCCAACTTGAACGACACGGCACGGTACGAAACAGGTTCAGATGTGGCTCCACTTAACATGCACAACAGTGTTCGTGACATCACATCATTCCTCCGTGGCCATTTTGTGCAAATCGTGATAGTCCGCGTTATTTACCTCGAACTTTGACGACCAATACAGTCGATGCGCCCTAAAGCCCAAATAACTAACTAATTCGGACTTTGATGACTCCTGTAGGGCATGTTTTAAAATGTTCACATGCAGTGCAGCGCTGTGCTTGCCGCATCATGTACTACTTGGCAATTTTGAAGTAAATCATGATAGTCTGTCGTACTGGCCTCTAACTCGAATGATTCCTGTAGGTCACAGGTTTTAATGTGGTTCTATTGAATATACTGTATTCGGGATATCAGGAAGTATTATTGAGACCGTTTGTGGTGATGTGATGGTCTGCCCTGTTCAATATGGATGACGCCTATAGGCAGCGGCGTACCTAGGGAGGGGCAGTACCCCTCCGAGAGGGGCCCCAAGAATCGCGCTGGCGTTTAAAAAGATTACACCCGACTCTCGAAATCCTGCTAGGACCCACAGCAATCGAACCGGGGCTCTTAAAAATCACTTGGGGGGGCAGAGAATGTCGCGGATTGGTCCTTGGAAATAACGCTGGGAACTCTGGGCCGGAATACCGGAAAATTCAGAACAGGTCCAGGAATAAAATCCCCGAGGGTCCTTCCTCCTGGGGGTGCCATCGGCTGAAAAAAAAATTGAACAGCTGCAATCGCGCACCAAAGGGGCAAATCCCCCTCCTGAAGTGGTGGTCTCCGAGGAATCGTGCCGCGGTCCTCCCCCTAAAAATAGATATGCGGCCTAATAAAATCGCGAAATGGGATATAAATAAATACAACGCGCGCCAAAGAACTCGCGCCGGCTGCGAAAATTTGCGTCGGGAGCTGCCAAAGTCGCACTGGGGCGCAGCTAAGTGCAACTCGTCCCACGAACTCATGACGAGAGTTCGTCGGACTCAATCGACTCGATTCCGAACCCCACGAAAGTTCAGATTGAGTTCTTATAAATTCTTCGGGCTCCCAAAAATTGGCGTTGGTGACCAAAAATACGTACAGCGTGGCCCAAAATCGCATCTGGACTCGGTAAAGGTCGAGGTAAACCCCTAAAAAATAAGGAGGGATTCCGAAAAATCATAGGCGTAGGAACGTCTCAAAAAGTGGGTGTGCCAGTCAACAGCAGGGGCGCACCCAAGAATTTCGCATAGTACCATGGTTGAACATTTTTGTATGGAGAACCGGATACTTTTAATAGTGAACATAACTTCCGCCGCTAATGGGGGGAGGCATGTGGCTGCCCCCTGGGCGCGAATATGGCCTACATCAACACGCGGTACTGAACAAGAACCATCAGTGCAGCAGAACTACCTTTAAATTCACGCTTCTCGCTTAGCCTGGAACTCTTTACAAGTGAATTATTTTGTAATAATAGGTTTTTCTTCCTGGTGCAAATGAAACCATTAATACCCATTACTATTCCAACTTTTTTTTCCTCAAATTCCGCTATGTGCGTTTTCGGAGAGGGGGTGTGCAAGCTCGTTTCAGCCTCATCAATGGGTATGTGGTGTGCCTTAGTTTCCATGATTTAAATGCAACGGCCAAATGGTTAGTCGTTAGGGTACGCGATAAGTAAAAAGATTGCGCGACCCTCGGGTCCTTATCTCTACATCAGTTCACGCTTTTTGGAGTTAGTGTCCTCTATGTTGTTCAATCCGCCGTGAATGTTCACCGATGTTGGCAATGAGAACAAAAATATGGAAGGACATGGCTTACTTGCTAGCCCGTGGCAAAACAAGTATGATTGATGCTGAAAAAGATGAGAAACAGGAGACTGGTAATCGCTCGTTCAAAATGCCTTAATCTGGTTTGTGGCAGACAAAGATTTGTAGGCTAACAGATTGGGGAAAGGAAAAACGTAATTAATATAAATACATTGTATGGTGTTCGTCCTCAGGGCCTAACTCCAGCACCTAGGTGATCAGTCACCTAAATTATCTCTGTCGTACACATCGTGCTCCTTAGAATATCAGCCACTTGAAACGAAATGCTACAACTGCATCATGTGGCACTAGGGTGAAACTAAATGTAAGCGCTTATTTTGTGGACAAGTAATTCGGTACAAAATCGCTGACAGGTGACAAAACACTACACTTCAGTAAAGTCATAGCGTGTTACACTACACTTAAGAGCCACAAGAGCTCATCCTGAATTAAATTCGATGATTAGTTTTCTTCCCACGCTTTCTAGTGGCTAAGAAATCTGGATAACCGCTGATCTTTGATGCACCTCATCTATGGTTAAGTACGCTTCCAGATTAGCCACCGAACTGAGGCTCCACTCAGGTGTTCTTTTTCCCTTTCCGTTTTCCTTTATCCGCGGATGTGCTTTAGGGCGCCAGCCAATTTTTGTTAGGGGCTCCGTACATTTTTGCGACCGCGGTTCTTTTTAGTTTCGTTGCATTTTGTATACTGGCGATAGTTTGTATAGTCGTCGCCGCGTTTTTGCAGATCCCGAAGTGTTTATTTAGTGCCCGGTCTTTTTGTTCATTTTCTAGGACCATATCGGTTGCTGAGGGCCCAACCATTTTTAGGCCCCCATGCAGTCTCAAAGCCTCGATGTGCGTTCAGGGACACGCTGTTTTTTTGTTTGTTTGTTTTTTACTGTCGGTGTGCCCAGCGTGATTTTCGGGTCCCAGGCGCGAACTTTTTATGCCCCCAGTGTGATTTTCAGGGGCCCAGTCCGTCTTTTTGCAGCCCCCATGGTGATTTTCAAGGACCACGGCACGAGTATATTTTGTATTCTCAGCGTGATTTCTGGGACACCGATCAGACTTTCTGGGGCCAAAGTGCGAATATAAGAGGCCTGACCCGATCTTTTGGGCCCATCGTGATTTTGACGGCCGGTGAGCGTTTTTGGCGCACAGTGTGATTTTCGGGGACCCTGATGCGACTTTTCGGGATCACGGCGTGACTTTTTGTGGGCCCCAGGGTTATTTTCAGGGACTGGTCCTACATTTGGAAGCACTCAGTATCATTTTTAGTGTCCCGGAACGACTTGAGACCCCAATGTGATGTTCAGGGGCCCTGTGAAATGTTAGGGGCTCCAGCGTCATTTTCGGGGCATCTACGCGACATTTTGGTCCCCCAATGGGACTGTTATGGGCTCCAGTGCCATTGTTGGAGACACCAGCGGGATTTTTATGGAGCTTGGAGCTATTCTCCCGAACCCCGGCCCGATTACTGAGGACCCATAGCCTCTCTGGTGTTGGGGACTGCTCCAATACCCCCACTTCGGTATGCCACTGCGCATGCCCCAATGCTTTTATAGATTAACAATGACATCTATGGAGTACATGGCACAAAATCGACATTACTATCACATTTAACTGCTTGTACCATAAGTAGTGTTTTCAGAAATATATACCCTGCAATCGGCCTAAAGTCATCTCCTTATCTTCGGGTTCTTGAATCTCAGCCTGGACGCACACATCCCTGGACGATGAAAAGCCTTGATAGTAGTCTCCGTCGTAATTCGGTGTTCTAGTACTTTTAATCCAAATGTTTTCATTGAATAGATACTGGGATCAGAGTCTTTACTAAGCAGATATTGTTGCTCACAGTCCTGCATCGCCCTATCCTAACGTCACGGAATAAACAGACACATCTAGCTTCATTTGCACTTTAATTTACTGAGGCTCCATTCCATCTGAATTCCCCGTCCACTGTTCTGTCCGGATAATGTTTCCAAGTTTTGAAGCTTTTAGGCTTTAGCCAAAGTTTGTTTTAGCCGCGCAGTATTCGCAGTGGTGATTGGCGTTCCACGAGTGCTCTATTATTCCGGGGAATTGAATGGCAGCATATCATATGGCAGCATACAACATGATGCGAGTCTGTTCAAAACCTGTGACTTGTCATGCCACCGAAGATATTGCTCTGCCGGAATATGTTAATATGTTTACTGGACTACATGCAGATGAAAGGGATCTGGCAGCTCCATTGAATATACAATAAAAACATAAAAATCTGAAGGGATCAACTTGCACCTCGTACGTGAGCCGACCAACAAGGCGTCCCAGTGCACCATTTTGCGTTCGTGCACGGAGCTCCTCAAATCACCAGAAGAAGAACATGCTTCAGCCTTGCGTCGATCTCCAGGGTCTGTCGCCGGCACGGGTGGCAGCTGTGACGTCCCCAGTTTGGTGGGATTTTCGGACGATGACCTTAGATTCGCCAAATACAAACATAAAAGCGTACAGGTACTATTTTTTGTGTGTGTGTGCACACTTCCAGGTGCGTACATTTGTGCATACGTTTGCGATTGTTGTAATTCTCGGTCTGCCCGAGTGGACGATGTCCGTTACGAGCTCGCGCCGTTGTGCCATTGAGCAGAGGTCCGTCGGTGGCGGCGCGCGCAGCCGGTCGTCGCCACAGCCAAACAACGACACCGACGCGGCAGTCGGGAAGGTGTGCCGGCGCGAGACAGGGTGTGGTCGGGACGGGGCGGCTAGCTCGTGCAGGCGATCTGGTGCTCATGTGCAGAGGTGAGAAGGCTCGCTGTCGGTGGATACACGCCACGGAGTCAGAGGTGAGTAGTCGAGGTATCAAACGTGAACCATCGCACTGCTGGCGGTGAAACTTCATCCACATTGTCAGGGGTGAGACGTCACATTCTCAGATGTGAGACATCACATCGTCAGACATGAGATTTCACATTGTCAACGGTGAGACATGACATTGTCAGAGGCGAGGAATTACATTTTCAGAGAAGAGACTTCGCATTAAGCACCACGCTTTAGCCCTCTAAAATGACGAGCTTTGTGTCGGCCCATAATTCAGAAAGTATAAGTATCTGGTTTAGAACCATCAGTCTGAAGTTGACGCCATGTTCGAGGGAATTCGCTCGGATGTGTCAGATCTCTAACTCGCCGGGTGTGAGCCAGGTTGACCCACCTGCACAGCCGCCTGTACTGTGACAGCCGGCTGCGCGAGAAGTAGATGCCATGTCAGGTGTGCGACATGTGCACTAACGAGGCTTGTGCCGCTGGTGGATGGTTTCCAAAGCTGTGACTTGGAGTAGTTGTTCCTCGACTTAGAATAGAGAATCCAGAACCTCATCTGACGAGCAGATAGGGCCTAATGTCATGCTAACCGTGTTCCTGTGAGCCCCAGTGTCGGTCGAACCATTTAGGCACTAAGGCAATGATTCACCTGAGTGGAGATGGGAAGTATTTTTGTATATTATTTTCGTACAAATTGATGCTTTCATCCACTGGAAAATAGCAAAGTGAAGATAACTGGAAACAAATATGCATTGGTGACTCGTAGTTATAGTGAAAACGTAGGTTCACATTTACATCTTAGCTTCAAAACAGCTCTATCACTGGTCGGCAGAGGCTAGCCTCTGGCAGATATAGCCATATATTGCGCTTTCGCTTCATAACAAACATAGGGTATGCGGCCTTTTTGGAATGCGATCTATCGCGATCTCAATGGAAATTGCTGTGTGAAGGACACTTTTGAAGTAAATCGGAACATGTTTTACACAAGTGTTCCTATTGATTCGTAAAATGAAGGGAATGTGCGGTATTGTAGGACATAAGCAAGTTACACATCCCACCCACTAATGTGGGCACGATGAGTGGCAGATACCAGAAACGAAAGCCTAGAAAGTGTGCTTGGGACCAAGGGGCTCTTACTGGATATTGATGTGATGCTTAGTCTGTTCTATAAATTTAATGCATTCACTAGTATCTCCAGGAGGGACATCCCAGCCCAGCCAACACAAAAATGGCCTCATTCAGAGCAAGCTTATTCTTCAATCTCAAATTATGCAAAACATAGTTGAATTTTGTGAAACAATGTTGCTCTCGGCTAATGCTGAGACACCTAGGTAGGCAACTATTGAGCTTCCAAATCCAAGAAATTTGAAAAGTTGTGACAGGTAGTTTTAATTGGCCCTACCAAATGACTCAAAGCAAATTTTCAGGATCTGCACAATGCATGCAATTTGGGTACATACATAGAGTAAGCCCTAGGGCACTTTTGTTTTTGCTCTTGTGTCTTCAGGTAATCTGGAGTAATTTTAAATACATGTATTTGGGAAATGAAAACCTTTTTGGTAAACATTTCAAGTTGTACTTGCATCTCAAGAAGCAGCAATTTAACCAGGACAAGAACACGAAAATCAATCAATTGACATTTAAAACAGCCACAGAAAAAAGGTGACAATTCAGATATATGCTAAATCCCTCCCTTTAACAAAATGCAGGAAGTATATAGAAAGGCTTTTGTGTCGGGCAGTATATGTTGAATAATAATGTAATGTTACAACAAAAACAAAAAAAAACTAACCTAACCTAATCAAATCTACTGATATTAGATCACCTAAGCCTACTGATATTGGATCACCTCATATTATAACATCAGTGTAGGATTATGCATCATTTGCAACATCCAGGCCAAGTGACATGACATCATGAAAATATTCTTTGTGTGATTTCCTAAAGGAATGGCACACAAAGAAGTTGCTGGGTAAGCTCCAACGAGTCCATTCCATGCATTCTTGTTTATGATTTTCTCTCAGGGGCTTGTGTCAATACCAAAAAAAGAAGTTTTAGTTTCGGCAGGAAAAACTGATTTAATTTTCCTCCAACATCTCTTTTTAGTATGTTATGCTTTTGCGGAATGGACAGAAGTCGTCATGTCTATGTTAAGAAGAATTGCTGACGGTCCACGCAGTATATTGCGTCGCGGTCAGAAGACCGGGGCCGATCTGCCGGCCGACCCCGGAGCGGCGGCGGCGGCGGCGGCAGCCAGCGATACACACCAGCCGACCGGCCAGCTCCGCCAGTCACCGGCGCGCGGCTGTCGGGTGGGAGGGCGCGGCGCGGCCGGCTGGACGTGCGGTCACGATCACTGGACGACGGAGCAGCCGGCCGACTCGCCGCAGGAGTGCGCTCCTGTCGGCTGCAGTCGCAGGTCGGTGCCCAGGGCGGCTGCGTCACCGTCACCGTCTGCTCGGACCGGCGCCACGTGCTGGTGAGTGTCGCCGCGGCGGCGCGCCACCCAGCCGCCCACCACCCAGCGGCGCACCACCCAGCGGCGCGCCACCCAGCCGCCCACCACCCAGCGGCCCACCACCCAGCGGCCCCACCACCCAGCCGCCCACCACCCAGCCGCCCACCACCCAGCCGCCCACCACCCAGCCACCCACCACCCAGCCGCCCACCGCCCAGCCGCCCACCACCCAGCCGCCCACCACCCAGCCGCCCACCACCCAGCCGCCCACCACCCAGCGGCCCACCACCCAGCCGCCCACCCACCCAGCCACCCACCACTCAGCCGCCCACCACCCAGCCGCCCACCACCCAGCCGCCCACCACCCAGCCGCCCACCACCCAGCGGTGCGCCACCCAGCGGCACACCACTCAGTCGCCCACCACCCAGCCGCCCACCACCCAGCGGCGCCACCAGCCGCCCCACCACCCAGCCGCCCACCACCCAGCGGCCCACCACCCAGCCGCCCACCACCCCAGCGGCGCGCCGCCCAGCCGCCCACCACCCAGCGGCGTGCCACCCAGCGGCGCACCACCCAGCCGCCCACCACCCAGCGGCGCGCCGCCCAGCGGCGCGACACCCAGCCGCCCACCACCCAGCCGCCCACCACCCAGCCGCCCACCACCCAGCCGCCCACCACCAGCCGCCCACCACCCAGCCGCCCACCACCCAGCCGCCCACCACCCAGCCGCCCGGCTCCTGACTGGTCCTACCACGGCCCGTCGATCCCACAGCCTGCCCCACCCGGTCACTGCTGGCACCCCAGCCATCGGGGACGATCGCGCACATGTATTGTGGATGCTTGCGCGTAGGACAGATCCCAAGCCCTGCAACGAACGTGATGCGCAATCGAGGAGCCCGTGTGAATTGCACAGGTGCTTCACGGATATTCAGGATGCTCAATATCCTCGAGAATAATCAAGTTATCCACCAGTGCCTTTTTCTTCATCGCTGGAGACCGGTGTGAGGATGGACCTTGGATTGTCGCTGTCGGCTCCCTCACCGTTACTGATAATGTTGTCAGTGCAAAATTACATGCATGTGGGGATGCAAAACACCAACTCATATACATTAACCATAATGCAACGCTTGCAGCCATCATCGGTGCCAACGACTTTGGATGCGGGGACATGATCATTATGGGGTTCATTCATTTCATACAGCGCACATAGTCGTAATGTGGACTTCACGACGTTCGTTCAAATACGTCATTCCCTGTTCCCCCTTTGACGTCGCACATGCTTACAGCCACAGTACATCCTTACCACAGTACATCCTTACCACAATACATATTGAAGTCTCGTCGGCCACGATGGAGCTTGAAGAAGCTATTGGGGACGGCCAGCAATGCTGACGAATTCATAGTATATTTCTTCTCCCCAATTGATGGCCGCTAAATGACCTACTAGTCGGCGCGCCCTTAAGCCCAAATAATAAATCAATTCTCCCCTATTGGCTCCAGTACTGGGCAGAACAAGGGGCGAATCACGTTTTTTAGAGTGAGAATGTTCACAATTGACGCATTGGTTCGTGTTCTTTTGCTTTATCATGAGTGAAGGTTAATATTCAGTCGGGACCCCCACTACTTTGGAAGTCAAGTCAATAAAAAAGATTCAGGCAATCCTACACAGATCCTACGACATGCCACCCATGTTCAGCCTAGGTAGGTGCAAGGTTGCCGAACATTTATAATGAGTGGCGACACTGTTCTCGCGGTCCTTCTAAATACCCTTTAAGAATTGGTGGTAACTGCCTTTTTGATAAACTGAAATGCAGATAGTTACAAGCAATTATATTTTGAAGTTTTTAAACTGAAATGCAAGCAGTTATAAACAATTATATTTTAAGTTTTCTCAAATCGATAACCACTAGTCAGGGTGGGAATTTTGGGCCTCTCCTGGAGTATGGAGACCTAAGGACATTTTTATTCTCCAGGATTGTGACTGCAAATGTTGAACTTTTTAATCTCCAAATGAAACGTGCCAATTTATGGATGACATTTTGCTTCCAGGATCTCAGTACAGCTCCAACAATGCAGTTGCAGTTTCCAGTCCATCATACAAATTAGAAGCCTGGACAACAGAACAGAAGAGTATGGCATAGCAGGTCATAAGGCATGAAATGCAGGTTGCAGTCAATTGCCCAGGAATCATATCATGTTATATCAGAATACCTACAAGTTTGTGGTGGTTGTTTCGATTGCATTGTGCATGTGTCAAACAAACTACGTCCTGGCTCAGTCTAAGCCCCAATCAAGGCCGAACTCGCGGTAATTACTCACACCAACGGTTACTCAGGTAATCGTTGGTGTGCACGATGCCTCAAATCCGAAAGAAACAAAAGCATCGACATAGCATAGAAACAATAGAGAACAAAATAATGTAAATTTCGGAACTAGTTATTACCTCAGCCAATTACTCTCCAGGATATTTTCACACTGGCAGGACGGCGGCCCAGCACAATCACTCTGTAACCACGGATGAATCGTCACACGGCTTGCGCCAATCTCGTCTCATTCTAAATAACAAAGATATGAGGGATAAGGTTTTCGTATGTCTTCAGAATTCTGTCGAAATGACGCTTCGAAGGAAATATTGGAATATACCACGATTCTTCTTCATAATTCCGGGAAATACTGGCGTTACACCAAAAAATCTCCATTACGAAACCTCTCGTATTGCTGCCATATCTTGCGACCATAAGTGGAACTCGAAATATGCACAACGACGTCATATACTCGCATATCGGACCCGAGGTCCTGTTCTCCAGCCGCATTCCAATCGGAGACTACCGGAGAACGTAATTCTGGACATATCAGACAGTTTTTTCAGTAATTCTGTTAATTTCATGAAATAGAGCATTGAATTTCGAATTGAAATGCATAAAATAGCACCAGCTAGCGAACTTCATTTATGGCAGAAGACCTATTTTTTGGGAGCCATGTAAAATGCTTCAAAAAATGCAAAGACCTCAGGTTACTTTGGTATGAATTCCACCTCAATTCGCAAAACTAAAGTAACCCATCAAGAGAAAAGCATCTGAATAGTAGTTTTATCACTACAGCAACTGCAGTAACTGTGCATGTACGGAGTTATTACGTTCTCCGGGCCATTTATGGTCACAATTATACGTCATTTAAAATAGTTACGAAAAATATATCATTTCATCATTTGACCACCCTTGGATACGTCGCCGTCAGGACAGGACAATATCCGTACTAAGAGTAGGGAGAATTCACAAATTATTAGGATGGTCTCGCCTGATTCATGTTTTGATCTAGGATAAAGACAACGTAATTTCATGATTAGGAACATATATCTTCAGTGTATTGATTCCTATATAACTGAAGAAAAAGGTAACACAAGTATTGACGTATGAATTCCTATTAAAGGCGACATGAATTGAGGTCAAGCAGCGGTCTTGAAATTGTGTAAATATTGCAGTCATGTTTACACAGCGACCACACTTTGACCGCGCGTTTCGCCTCGCTGCTTTGTCCCCTTCCCTTTGCGCGAAGATCTTTGTCTCGATTGGTTGGGTATACTCGGGTTGAGACAAAGTTTTGAGAGCTTTCCGGATAAAAACCTAGTAAGTGCGAGTGAGATTAAGTGGGTGTAATTGAAGTGACTTAGGGTCCAGTAAATGGTGTAAGTATGCTTGTAAGTAAAGCGGCTTGTACGCTTTTCAGCAATCATCTTTTTGGGGGGCTCCGACACCAGTAGCTTTCTGGGGTTTTTAGGGGGAGGGGGTTCCAGGACATTTTTTGTATTTTCCGACTCCATGGGCGGGAATGTCTTCTTTTCTTGGAGGGCTCCGATACAATTTTTTATTCTCCGACTCCAGGTCAGCGAACCACTTTTCCCACGCTGACACTGGTCATTTGGGGCTGATCGCAATGTGGAGTTTGCTATGATGACTACATATTATTCTTTTCGTACTGTTTTTAATCCGTTTTGATAGACAGAAATTTGAAGAAACATGTATATATATCATAAAAACAACAATGAAATTAGACACAATGGGAAGCGAAATGGGACTCAGCACTCAGCACTCGGTTCGGCACTCAGTGGATTCTCCATATTCGGTGCTAGCTTTTCGATTAACGATTTCCTGATTGCTTTGTCCCTGTATAGTTCATAAAAACTGGAATGGAGAACTTCACGGAAAATTATAAAAAGAACGTGGAAAACTAGAAATGGAAATACATTATTTATGAAATTATTGTTTTTTTTTCAAGATGCCAAAATAAAGTGGCGCAAATCTTGGGAAAAAATGGTATTTGGGGCTACCCCAGGTTAAGTTGGGGGCCCAGGACTGAGCCCCCCAACTTATCTTGGGATCATACACCCTGTCTATCTCTTATTGAGTTGTGTTTCATCCCAAGTGCATCACAGTAGTAGTTGGTAATAGGTTTGTATGACCTTTTTGCTCTGCCCTTGTCTTTGGTAATAGGTTTCTTCTGTTGCATATATTATCTTTTATGCGGAAGATTTAGATGTCGGGGAGAGGGTCAGTAGAAGAGAGGGTGACGAAAGTTGCGGCAGTCTCGTATATTAATAGCCGGCTTTTAAACTGTTCTCTTTCATGTTTAAGCGGAGGAGTTCCTCACACTGGTCCCGAATGTTTTCTTTTTCGGACCGATTTCTGGCTGTCGTGATGTTTGCGGAAGGATGGGCACGGGGCCGAGAAGATGGCACGCGCAGTTTATGACGTCACTGACGTACCATTCGGCCGTCGTCGGCTAGCAGAGCCCGGTACCCGAGCATCTTGCGGTAGGAGGGTCACAGGGTCGAGAAGATGGCACACGCAGCTATGTGCGTCCATCTCGGTCCCGCACTGAGATGGGGAAGAGGCGTTTTAGCTCCAGAGCACCACTTATGTTTAACTCGTTGCCACCCGAGCTGATGCGGCTTCCCGTACCAATCTTCGGGCCCCAATTACGGCGGCACCTGCCCAACGTGCCGCCCGTGCCGGACTGATTTGCTGCTCGTCCCGATGTATTTTATTTCATAAAAAAGACATGTATGACCACCGGTTTAGCTGGTTTGTGATTTTGACCCATTTCTGCCCTGCTGTTTTATTTAATTGATGAGAGGTTACAATAGACATAAGTCCATTGTCGATTACCTCAATAAAAGTATGTGTCTGTGTCTGTGTGACGTCACTGACCTACAATTCAGCCGACAATGGCTAGCAGAGCATCTCGCGGCTGGAGGATTACGAGGCCAAGAAGGCGACACACGCACCTATATGACGTCACCGACCTACCGTTCGGCCCACGTCGGCTGGCAGTGCCCTGCAGTGCTGGAATGATGGTTTTTCGTTAGTGTGAGTTGTCGAATCGAGTAAAGAACAAGATAGGAATTCGCCATGGAAAGGATTCCGCTCAAAATTGGTACGTTTTGTGTCCTTCAAGGTCGATTTTCATCCAATAGCGTACTGATAAGTATACCTTTTTCGTTTATTTCAGATGCCTCATTTAAGGATACCTATATTAACGGCAACGAAAAAAATGCGATAAACTTGCAGTGCATAACCTACCACGCTATAGCTAGTCTCTTTACCTGGAATTGTGTTACGAGATGTTCATGTATCACGATCCGTAATGGAGAGCATCATGCTATATAGAAACAGATAATGTTTGAAATGAAGCATGAAGACTTAACACTCGTATTTCGGTCCACCCTGTAATATGCATATAAGCTCATTTTTCTGGTGATTGCGGAAAGTGCGCGATTTTGGCATAACTTCCATTGAAGAACCATTTCCGATTTTGGACCAGGCGTACCGTACCGTATTGTTCACCTGCAATGTCTTGAACCGCGGTATCTTTTCGCTCCATACAATGAATGTTCACTGGACGTCGACGGTACTGGAAGTTTCACAACGCCATCGACTGTGGCTGTGATGCAATGGCGAGAGAAACTTGGGAGAGTGAGGCGAAAAAATGCCCCCCACAGCCAGTTGCCAGTAGGCGTGAGTCACAGTTCAATCCGTCGGCCACGACCTCTCCTGACCTGCCGGCACTTGTATCGGCGTCGGCGGCGGTGACAGATGTCGGTGGTGACAGATGTCGGTGGTGGTGACAGATATCGGTGGTGGAGTGTGGCGCCGCGGTGGAGTGGGGTGGTGCCGGCGGGGTGGACGTGG
Organism: Imbricaverruca yamaguchii; assembly: GCA_034440575.1. NCBI lineage: Eukaryota > Metazoa > Arthropoda > Thecostraca > Neoverrucidae > Imbricaverruca > Imbricaverruca yamaguchii. The sequence goes on along the minus strand of JAOTOL010000657.1, from coordinate 2,746 downwards.
GGGCTGGGCGGGGGGGGGGGGTGGGGGGGGGAAGGGGGGGGGGGGGGGGGCGGGGGCGGGGGTGGCGCCGGCGGGCGGGGTGGTGACAGATATCGGTGGTGGCTGCCGGCGGCGGTGGTGACAGATGTCGGTGGTGGCTGCCGGCGGGGGTGGTGACAGATGTCGGTGGTGGCTGCCGGCGGGGGTGGTGACAGATGTCGGTGGTGGCTGCCGGCGGCAACGGTGACAGATATCGGTGGTGGCTGCCGGCGGCGACGGTGACAGATGTCGGTGGTGGCTGCCGGCGGCGACGGTGACAGATGTCGGTGGTGGCTGCCGGCGGCGACGGTGACAGATGTCGGTGGTGGCTGCCGGCGGCGACGGTGACAGATGTCGGTGGTGGCTGCCGGCGGTGGTGGTGACAAATATCAGTGGTGGCTGCCGGCGGGGGTGGTGACAAATATCAGTGTTGGCTGCCGGCGGCGACGGTAACAGATGTCGGTGGTGGCTGCCGGCGGCGGCGGTCGCTGACTGGCCAGGCGCGACGTGCGTGTCGATCGTGTTTCTGCGCGCGTCAGCGGCAATTTGCAACATAATGCGGCGTGAGCTGCAGCGCTTTGCCACCACCAGCCCACAGCGCAGCGTACTGTGGTGCCGCACGCCGTCCATCACAGGACGGACGCCTCCGGGCCAGCCATTCACGACACCGGCCGGCCGACAATGTCACCTAACGACGTGGCCGTCGTCTAATCGACACAATCGTTTGCATGCGACTCAACGTGGATACATGGCGGCCACAGAGGCTCACGCGTCACGTGGGTACATGGCGACCGCAGCGGCTCGCGCGTCACGTGGGTACATGGCGGCCACAGCGGCTCGCGCGTCACGTGGGTACATGGCGGCCGCAGCGGCTCGCGCGTCACGTGGGTACATGGCGGCCACAGCGGCTCACGCGTCACATGGGTACATGGCGGCCGCAGCGGCTCGCGCGTCACGTGGGTACATGGCGGCCACAGCGGCTCACGCGTCACATGGGTACATGGCGGCCACAGCGGCTCGCGCGTCACGTGGGTACATGGCGGCCACAGCGGCTCACGCGTCACATGGGTACATGGCGGCCGCAGCGGCTCTCGCGTCACGTGGGTACATGGCGGCCGCAGCGGCTCGCGCGTCACGTGGGTACATGGCGGCCACAGCGGCTCGCGCGTCACGTGGGTACATGGCGGCCGCAGCGGTGCCGAGGCCGACTAGCGCGTGCTGGCCACGCCTGCACGTCTGCGCCAGTCGTGGCGCACACAGAGCGCCGCCACTCGCCACGCCCGCCGTGTCGATACGTCTGGCGGTGCACACTGTGAGAACTCGAGGGGAAAATTGGCCAGAAATCATTGCGAACAAAGTATGCTAGCCATAGGGGCGACTTTGGTCTACATCAAGAGCTTCAAATTTGAAGGATATGGAGAAGCTCTATTGTCTTAAAGATTGCGTAACTCAGGAATGACAGACTAGGAAGAAGGGACCATTCCGCTCCCCTGATTTTGCTTCCACGAACTATCTCTGGAACCAACTGTGGTAGACAGGTCAAATTGTGCACACGCCCACATGAGTACCTAGTACACCTTGTTTTAACAGATAGACGTTCGGGAATGCATGGTGACATCATGTTGACGTCATAAGCGGATTCCATGGACTCTCATATACTGGATGATTATTAATTAGAGTTTGCCATTCGCGCATTCTGCACCGTAAATGTGACTTAATAATTGCTACGCAGAATAGATCCAAGATCTTTTCCAAAGTGTCCGGAAATATGCCAAAATATATCCATAAGATATGACACACAGATAGAATCAGGGTTTCTTAAGGCACGTCGAGCCATGTCCCCGTTGTTAGAGGTATTCGAACCACCCGCACGTGGCTGATCCGCGATAAAGCCCAGTCTCTTCCGGAACTGCTGCTCTAACTTCTTCGTCCCTTCATTCACACACATTCTCTTTTCTTCGCCAGACACCGCCCACACCTTTACCTCCGGTCGGTAAGATATGTGGAGAGGGCGCTCAAAACGTCGAAACCGGGCATGCCTAGTTGAGAGACCGAGCTGGCATGTACCCTCACGAGCAGGTCGAGCCGCGGCAGCAGACAGGCCATTTATCTGACGAGGTATACACCCACAGGTGGTACATGTCATGCTGCTGTCGGTGTTGGTCAGAGCGTTCGCCACCTTGCCGCCAATCATGGCGAGTTGAAGACTGTACGCCATGCTGAGACTGGCACCGTCTGTTGCGGTGACGGAGGTCGGCCTCAGGAGACGTATCTCGGATTCAACACTGTTGCGTTCGTTCTGGGAGGTCTCTGCTGCCTCGCGCTTCACTTTGCGCTTTGACTGGCAGCCATCACGAGCTGCAGAGAACTGTGCTGTTGAGCCACTCTTGAGTTTGCCAGACGCTGAGAACGGGCGCTGAGCTGATCGTAGATTATAGTTGGTCGCCCTCGCGCTCCCTCCACGGCTTCGTCAGCAAGGTGGGTCTTGGCCTCATCAGCACTCAATATGTGTTCACCAAGCTTCAGGGACACAGAAAACCTCGTCTCCCGAAAGATAAGTCGCAAGCGGACTTCTGAACTTATCCTGTGATCGCTAACACTTAGCTAATTTTCCTTTTAAGTTATTGACGATCAAGTCGGTCACCTTTTCATGTCACGATCGATAACTCAGTCGGGGAGATGGCCCTGAAGGATATTCTCCATAACTAACTGCAAATCATAATTACAC